>CAUYSK010032855.1:0-39951 GCA_963575035.1 Avahi laniger | reverse complement strand
CAACAAAAAGAAGCCAAAAAAAGAATGACAAAATATCAGTGGAAAAGCCACTAAAGAGCCAGACAACATAAGAAAGGATATAACAGAACTTCAAGAAATGAAAGAGTCATTTAAGGAATTTCAAAACACAGCAGAAAGCTTTAATAACAGACTAAACCAAGGAAAAACGAGAATCTCAGAGCTTGAAGACAAGGCTTTCCAGCTAACAGTGATTCAAAGAGGCAGAGAAGAGAATAAAAAAGAATGAACAATCACTGAGAGAAATATGGGATTATGTGAAGCTAACTAATATATGAAGTATAGGTATCCCTGAGAAAGAAAAAGAAAGAATAAAAAGCATGGGCTGGGCGCAGTGGCTCACGCCTGTAATCCTAGCTCTCTGGGAGGCCAACACGGGCGAATCGTTTGAGCTCAGGAGTTCGAAACCAGCCTGAGCAAGAGTGAGACCCTGTCTCTACTAAAAATAGACAGAAATTGATTGGACAACTAAAAATATATAGAAAAAATTAGCCGGGCATGGTGGCGTATGCCTGTAGTCCCAGCTACTCGGGAGGCTGAGGCAGAAGGATTGCTTGAGCCCAGGAGTTTGAGGTTGCTGTCAGCTAGGCTGACGCCACGGCACTCACTCTAGCCCAGGCAAAAGAGTGAGACTCTGTCTCAAAAAAAAAAAAAAAAAAAGGGGCAGTGCTTACCCGCCCATGGGTTCTACCACGATGTCCCGAGGACGATCAAGGTTCTCCCAGATGAGTACTGTCCTCATGCTTCCATCAGTGTTGGCCACTTCGATCCGGTCTGTACCTACCAAGAAGTAAGGGACAAAGATACTAACTATAGTCTTGTTCATTCACCCTCTTACCTCTCATGGTTAGCACAGGACTTGGTTATATGCTGGTAGAGCACAAAGTAGATGCTCAATAACTATTTTGTGATAGATACACAATGGATATTTAGTGACGAACTGTGAGAAGAAATTCAAGGAAGTCATCAGTTCCATTTTTTGGAAGAGCGAGACTTCCCAAAGCTAGGCAACTAACTCTATCCTATAGTTAAAGCAATGATTCTCAAACTTTAGTGTGCATAAATCAGGAGAGCTTGTTAAAATACAGATTCCTGAACTTAACTCCTAAAGATTCTGATAAAGTAAGTCTAGGGTGGGGCCCAGGAATTTGTATTTCTAACAACTTCCCAGGTGACACCGGTGCTGCTGGTCCAGGGACTACATTTTTGAGTAGCACCGGTTCCAGGCATTCCCCTTGCTTCCCACATTCACCTGGCTAATAAAAATGCCTGTGGTACCCAGCAATGGAAGGAAAACCCCAGGGCATGGGTTCCTTAACTGAAATGCCTCAGAATTTTCCCAAGCATCAGCTACATAGCAGAAGTAGCTGTCATGATGGGAACTTCTCACACGTGAGCTGCAGATATAAACTTCTCATTTCAGCTCTACAGCAGCCCCACCACTTCTGACCTACCAAGGACTTCGGGTCAGACAGAAGCAGTCCAGGAAGGACTCTGGGCTCCGTCTACCTGAGATCAGGGCTTTAAATAAGAGGAATGCTAGACAGGCAGGACGTGGGTACATACCTGCATCTGTCCAGTATAGCTTGTTGGTGACCCAATCAATGGCCAGGCCTGCGGGACTCTCCAAACTGGTATCCACTACCACCTGAGCAAGAAGCAAAGCTGTTTCACCAAATGTACTTCCACTCTAGCTCTGGAGCCCAAACCCCACCAATTCTCAAGGCTGGCAAACGTATGGGAAACCCTTACCCTGGAGAGGGCAGATTCCACCCCTCAATCTCTGCCCTCCCTGTGGGCATGGGCCCAATGCTGGGCCCTACCTCCTGTCCTGTTCCATCCCACTTGGCCCTGCTGATGGTATCAGTGCTGACATCTGTCCAGTACACATGGTCATCCCGGGAGTCCCAGTCAAGGGCCACAGCACTGCGCACGTCAGCTAGTGGGATGACATCGTCGGACAGGTCCTCTGTGTCGAAGCTGATCCGACGGATGTCCATCCTTCGGGCAAAAAGCAGGAACTTGTCAAGACCTGATCAAAGGCCGAAAGGGGTCTTCTTTTAATGCTCTAAATCCAAGAACAGTGACAGACACAGACGCTCACCTGTGTGACATCTGGTTCAATCACACTTCCTGGGATCTGGTGCCCTTTGCCCCCTACTCTTTATACCGCAGGCTCACTTTGAACACTGGGCAGCCCGTGCTGGCAGAATCAGGTTTCGGAATCAAATTGAAATGGACTCTACCCAGAGCCCAGAAGTGCACACCGTTCGTCTGTCAGCTCATCTCAACTTTTCCCAATCTCTCCCAGAGCCCTGGCTAGCCCCACTGCTGACCCTCCACCCCTATTTCTCTGATGTCCGAGTCCGCGTCAGGGCTCCTGCTGCTCTCCTCTGCCACCTAGATCCCTTCCTCTATTCACCAAGTGCTTTCCTTGCCAGGCACTGAGCTTGGTGCTTTTCTCATCTCACACAAACCCTTTGCAGTACATGTTATTCTTATTCCCATTTTCTAGATGAGCGGTCCTGAGGCTAACAGAGATCCAGTAACTTGCCCAGGATGGCACAGCTACAATCATGAGAGCTGGGACTCAGGTCTGACTCCAGGAATGGGGCATTGGCCATTCCTCTATAGAGCTTCTTCCCAGCCAGCTCTGCCTCATCCTCTGTCCCTCCTTGGGTCTGTCTGAATACTTTCCTGGCATACATTTCTACCCGGAAAGGCACTTCCTGCCTAACTTTACCAACTGTCTTCTTCCAAACTCTGGGAAACCCTTAAGGGGAAGCTCATGGGGAAACTTCTTGCATCTCACAAAGACAATAGGGGAAGGGCTGGGCACAAAAGTTACGCAAGGGAAGAACCCAGAGCTTGAAATTAGGTTCTCAGTGTGTGTATGAATAAAACCTCTGAATGATTTCCTTCATCGCACTCTCTAGAAAGGCCCTAGATCCCTAGAGAATTTTATTTTAACCAGATTTCAGAGGGTCAGTGGAGTACACAGCACTAATTAAGAACAGCTGCTGATGTGCAAGGAATTATCCCAGGCCCTTTGCGGGTCGTGCCATATGCCTGGATCCCTCCTCTCTGGACTACTCTTAGAAAAAGTCACCCACGGCGCTGAGCTATCCAGAGCTACCCTCTCAAGGCAATAACCCTGCATGAGCTCAAAGGAAGCCAAAGCAGTAGTTCAGGGAGAGACCAGGTAACTCCATTATCTTTTACTTGCTTGACACACATTTAGCCAGGACCTACATACACAGAGCATCATCAGAGATTCTAATTTTGGTTCCCGGGTTTAAGGGCTGAAACAAAGTCTTCAACAGGGCAAGCCTAAAGGTAAAGAGGTAGGAAATCACTTCCCTGCTTTCTAGAAGAGCCTGAAAGCCTCCTGCTGCCTATAGAGAAGCATCCTACCTGGTGAAATGATACACAAGCCTGGTTGCAGGTGTTCACACTCAACTAGGTGGTGTCACTGAACCTATAGCAATTACGGCTAGGTCCTCAGTCATCAGCTTTGATACAGGATCCCTCAAGCCTCTTAAGTTTTTCCTCTCTAGAAGCTACCTGAGGAGTCTGGCTCTTCCCCACGACGGGCAATCTCTCCAACTCCTATCCCTTGTTCCTCCCACCCATCCTCTCAAGGCACTGCCATCAAGGCTGCTGTCCCAGACCCACTTACTCTGGGCACAGGCGTGGCTGTTGATCTTGCGGAAGCCAGTGGGGCAGGCACAGGTGTAGTTCTGGCCACTGGGTAGACACAGGTGGGTGCAGCCTCCATTGTTGTCCCCACAGCGGTTTTTCCCTGCTCAAAGAGCCCAGAGCAGGAGGATCAGGTAAGATCAAAGATTTGTACAGGTGACCCCAAGACTAGGGAGTAGGGGTTCAACTAGAGTGTGAGCTCCCTGAAGGGAGGAACTATGTCTTACTATTTTTCACATCTGCCTAAGCTGCCGGCACATAAGAGATGCCCTGTAAATGTGCGTGAATTAGAGGGGAACAGTGAAGCAGAGTCTTTCGTTGAGTCTTGATGCTGTACAACCCTGAATGTCCAGCAGAGGGAGGAATTAGCCCACGTCTGTGTCAGCCTGGATTTCCCCACTAGAAGAAACTGCAACTATGACAAGTGCAAGGAAGGTTCTCAGAGGCACCAGAGGCTACTTCAATCCTGAGGCTACTGGGCTCAGCTAGTAGGTAGTTTTTTACCTGCAGGTTGGCGCTGGGGGTGCAAGGTGTGGATGTCCATGGGGAAGTGGAGTTTGTTACGAATGATTTCCTGGTTCTTCCCAGTAAATTTGTTAGCACTATTGATGCTCTTGGTGTGCCAGTCTGTCCAGTACAGGCTGTCTTCAAACACCGTGATGGCGAAGGGATGGGGGAGGCCTGGGGAAAGTCCAACAAGACCTCGGTCCAGACATGGTCTGCCATGGCCCCTGGGCCCAGGCCTGGCAACTGCACAAATCCCACCCTCTGCCCAGGCTCCTGGGGATGGAGACGGGGGATGGAGGATGAGAGATGAAGGAGAGTGAAGGAAGGGCCTCACCTTGGCTAATGACAGCCTTACGGTGACTCCCATCCAGATTGGCCCTCTCGATGACATGGTGCTTAGCATCTACCCAGTACATACGGCGCCCAGCATAGTCGATGGTGAGGCCGTTGGGCCAGAAGAGATGGGTATCGGCAATGATGCGGCGGCCAGAGCCATCCATGCTGGAGGCCTCAATGCGGGGAGTGTTGCCCCAGTCTGTCCAGTAAATGGTCCTAGGAGAGAAAAGGAAATTGAGGGGCGGGCAACAGAGTACAGGCTGGTAACCAGGATAATAATCAGGTAGGGGGCTTTTATCCATTTAACCCAGGGGACTCCAACTGTTTGGTCCACAGAATGTTTTTAAATGTTTGAATTTAAATGTCTTTAGATGGGGCATTAATTCATTTAACAATTATTTTTTTGAGTACCTGCCATGGGCAGGGCACACCATCTCAGGCACTGGAAATGCAGCAGTGAACAAAACAGACAAAAGTCCCAATCCCCGTGGAATTGACAATATATTGTAATATTAATTGGGACAGGTACTTCCTTCTTTTTCACAATCTCTTCCGCTGCCTTTTGTATTTTATACACACACATGCACACACACTGTTTCTAAAACAGCTGACGCAACGGCAGGGTCTTAAGAGACACCCTCTCAATTGATTGCATTACATTTTTTTTTTTTTTTTTTTTTTTTTTTTGAGACAGAGTCCACTCTCTTGCCTGGGCTAGAGTGCCGTGGCGTCAGCCTAGCTCACAGCAACCTCAAACTCCTGGACTCAAGAGATTCTCCTGCCTCAGCCTCCCGAGTAGCTAGGACTACAGGCATGCGCCACCATGCCTGGCTAATTTTTTCTATATATTTTTAGTTGTCCAATTGATTTCTTTCTAATTTTAGCAGAGATGGGGTCTCGCTCTTGCTCAGGCTGGTCTCGAACTCCTGAGCTCAAACAATCCGCCCACCTCGGCCTCCCAGAGAGCTGGAATTACTGGCGTGAGCCACCGCACTCGGCCTTCTGCATTAAATTTTTAAAAGCCAGAGGCTAAGAACTTCAATTTCAGGAGAGTTTTTCTTGAGTTCACGAGACTTCTCTATTAATTTCAATAAAAAGTCAACAAAATTATTATTAACCATTATAATTATTAACAATTAACTAATAATTATTATTAATTAGCTCAACCCCATGAGCTAATAATAAAAATACTACACATCTACAACTTATCTAATGTGTATTATATGCCACTTAAAATGCATTGTCTCATTTATTCTTCATACAACTGTGAGGTAGGCAATGTTTTTTTAAATCACCAATTTAGAAATGAGTAAATGAGGCAGAGAGAGATTTATCAACTAGCCCAAGGCCACACAGGCAGTTACTGCAGAGCCAGGACGTAGATCCAGGTGTGTCTGGGTACACAGCCCATGTTGTTAACACCACACTCTGAGGATGGCCCTCCATAACGTCTGGCCCAGATGGCCTGGGGGGAACTGTCCCTAGAGGGATTTGGGAGCTTGAGACCCCACTTACCCTTCCATGGGGTGCAAGGCAATGGCCCGGGGCTTCTCGAGGTTCTGCCACAACAGCACCTTCCGGTGGGCCCCATCCAGATTGGCCACTTCAATCCTTGATGTCCCTGAGTCGGTCCAGTAGAGTTTGTCATGGACCCAATCCACAGCCAGGCCCCCTGGCGAGAAGAGACAATGGAAAAGTGTCAGGGATTCAGGCCAGGCTCCTCTGCACCATGGTCACAAGAGCAAACTCTTGCCTGACACGGTGTCTTGGGGCAGGCACTGTTGTAACCGTTCTGCATAGACTAACTCATTTAATCATCACAACTCTGTGAGCTAGCTTCTATAATCCCCATGAAGATGAGGAAACTGAGGCACAGAAAAGTCAAGTAACTGTCCACGGGCCTGCATTTCCTCCTTACAGCCAACCATACCCCACTGCCTGAATTCTGGCTCCCTGACCCACACCCAGGGTCCTCCAGTGCACTGACTCAGGGGTTTGTAAATTGTCCCGTAGGGTTTTGCAGAGGCATTTCAGAAGTTCCATAAGCATCTGAGTCAAATGTACTCGATATCAAATTCTGACCCACTTCACTAGCTTGTAGAATAGCCTGATATTGCCAAGTGAGGTGCTGCTGATTTTTAAATCTATAAAATATTTGGATATCCTTTATCTGAATCAATCAGAATATTCTTAATAGTAAGCAAACAAAATTCAGAAATACACTAGACACTAAAGCTGATAGAGAACTCTGTCATCCATAAATCTGACTCCAATTACGACATTCATCAGAATGGCCTCATTATTCTCACTGAGTTCAATCATCAGCAAATGTTATATTTAAATTTATAAAGTTAATATATACTAATATCCATGTAAGATTTCACTGGAAGAAGATGTCCTGCTGCCCAAGGTTTGCAAACCACTAGCCTGTTCTTTCCACTGTTGCTTTGCACATGGTGTGGCCCTGCCCTGACCCACGGGGTCTGGTTCCCTACCTGGGCTCTCTAGCCCAGTAGACACAACCTCCTCCACGTTGCTGCCATTGAGGTTGGCACGGAGGATCCGGTCCAGGGTGACATCTGACCAGAAGACAAGCTCGCGCCGGTGATGGAAATCGAGGGCGATGGCGTTCTCCAGGTTGTTGAGCAGCAGTGTGTACTCAGAGCGGTGCGGCAGCACCTGCCGGATGTCGATGCGATTGGCGAACAGTAGCACAGGCTCTGGCCCTGGGACGTGGCATAGAAATGGGGCCGCAACTGGGCTTCAGAGCTGCCCCTGGTATCCATCACCATGCACCCCCAGGTCCTCAGCTGACAGACGGAGCCCTTTGTCCACTAGGGCATGCCCCAAGCTGTTGGCATCAGTATTAGAAGAGTGGCAACCTCCAAACTATACTCCCCACCGTCTGGGTTTTTTGGGGGGGTCCCAGAATGCAACTAGTATTTTACTATGAAGAAAATCTCTCTACCTCTCAGGAAGTTTCTGGGCACCAGAGCACCTGGCCTTTCTCCACGCTCAGCCCTCTGCTTACCCAGCCAAATCCCAACACCCCTTACCCAGAGCCTTGCAGCTGCGCCGGTCGGGCCGTAGCTCATAGCCTGTCTCACACCAGCACTGGAAAGCCCCTTCGCTGTTGGTGCAGCCCTGGCTGCAATACCCCTCCTCGGCACATTCATTCACATCTGTGAACACCGGGCAAGTCAGGAGATCTCCCTTCTGCCATCTTCCCACCCCCAACTCCCAGGCTGACTAGCTGCTTTTCTGCCCACATCCTCATCTACTCTCCAGACCTAGTGGGGCAGGCTGTGTAACAAGTACTCAAGGGCTTTGAGGTCATGCAGACCTGGGCTGGGATCCCAACTCTGCTATTCACCAGCTATGTGGTCTTCGGTAAGTTACTTAACCTCTCTGAGCTTCAGTTTTCCCATCTAGGAAATGGAAGGGATGATCCCTATTCCTAGGATTATTGTGATGACAAAATGAAGTCATGTCCTTCAAGTGCCTGACCCACAGGAAACACAGCTGCCTGTCTGCTGTCCCTCCCCAGCGTCCTGACTCTGCTGCAAAGCAGGCCCCCGCTCACCCTGGCATGTGCGCCCATCCTCTGTGAGCCGGTAGCCCGTGTGGCAGGTACACTGTACTGCCCCCCGCACCATCTGGCACTTCTGGGCACAGCCACCGTTGTTAACATTGCAGTTCTCCTCACCCGTCCGGGGCCCTGTGCCAGCCAAGCCAGAGTTGGGAGTTGAGCCCAGAATCCTCCCCCAGACAGCCAACTTGGCATTCCACCTGGACCACGAAGAACAGCTCCCAAAGCTGCAAGAGTCCCAAGGGAGGATTCCCTTTGAACCCTATGGGTGGGGTTTGGCCACGAACCATGGGCCAGGTCCGCCCACTGGGGACACTCACGGCAGTTCTGCTGTGGGCTTTCGTCGCTGTTGTCACCACAGTCATTGACCCCGTTGCACAGCTTTCTCTGCCCAATGCAGCGCCCATTCCAACACAGGAACTGGTCCGAGGCACACTGGGGGCTTCCTAGAGAGAGACGGCAGGAGAGAGAGAGAGGAGAGTCAGGTGATAGCGGGGCAGGGCTTGGGTCAACAAATAGCTACAAAAAGATGGGAGCCTGTCATTTTCTAAGACAAGCTGGAGACAGATGAGACTCAAGGTGGGAGGGTTGGGGTCCAAGGCAGGAAACAGCTCAGACAGGGCTGGCTGGATGTCTGCATTCGTTTTCTCCCCAGGACACCACAGTGGAATCGTAAGGGCCATGGGTCAGGATACGAAAGGGTATCCAGATGCCCAGTACTAGGTGCGGCCAGGGGAGTGGGCATGGGGGCTGCCAGCTAGAGAATGGCACTGGCTGTGTGATAGGGCATGAGCGGCGATCGAAACTCACAGCCCTGGTATTGCATTTAAGGCCGTAAGGCTGCAGGTCAACATGAACCTGGATTTGACACTGGTAACTGGGAAGGGTAGGAAAAATCCAGGCCATGGGAAAGATCCGAATAAAGCATCACTTTGACACACATGGAAAGGCAGCGGTAACACTCTCTTTCCACCCCCGTTCCCCACCCCAACTATAGGCAGAGGGGCCTGGGGTACCCCCGGGAGACTCCACCTGTGTTCTCACAGTTTTCTTCATCGCTGTTGTCTGCACAGTCGTCCTCCCCATCACAGCGCCAAGACAGGCGGACGCAGCGGCCTGACCGACAGCGGAACTGCTCCGCCGTACACATTGAGGTGGCTGGGCAAAGCAAGGGCCTGATGAAAGGCTGGCCCCATTTCAGCCTGAAACTACTCTGCCACCCAAAGCTGCACTTTGCGTCAGCGCCCATGACACTCTTCTTGACACCAGAGTCAAGCCTGCTCTCTACAGCAACTTTGTGTGAATCAGAAAAAGGTGCCCTTTCCTCTATACGTTTTACTGCCACCTGCTGAAAAACTGCTATGATGAGTATGTAAACGTGATGCCTACTGTGACTGGCATCCCTTTAGACACATTGCTTCTGTACAGTGCACAACCTACACAACTGTACATGGTGATCCTGTCCAGTATGTCTTCAAGCTTTATTGGTAATGCTCGCTCTGGCTCTACAACCCCTGCCCCTAGTCCCAGCCCAGCCTTTGGTGCCATTCCTCTACTCACTGCAGTTGCGCTCATCTGACTGGTCATCACAGTCTGCGTCACCATCACAGCGCCAGCCTGCGTTGATACACAGGCCACTGTCACACATGAATTCCCCAGAGCGGCAGGGCTGGTGGGAAGCTGAGGAAACACAAGACTTCTGTCTCTAGCCAGTCTGTGTACACAGTGTCCCCTGGCAGCCCCGGCTCCCCAGCTTCTCCATCTCTGCCCAAGAGGGACCGGAGAATCCAGAAACTCCTCCCTTGAGCTCCTGTCCCAGCTGGCACCTGTGCCTTGCCACCTGAGAGCTCTTCCCCTCCTCCCCGCTGGCCGGAGCACTCACAGCAGTCAGACTCGTCCGACCAGTCTCCGCAGTCATCATCACCATCGCAGTGGTAGATATCGAGGATGCAGCGGCCGTAGGCACACTGGAACTCCTCCAGGTTGCAGGGGGGCGCTGGCACTGCTGAGGCTGGAGGGAAGGAAGGGGTGGGGAGGGGCAAACACTCAGGCCTGGACAGAGGAGAGGGGCCCTGATTCCTCAAAGGGGCAAGAAGCTCAGGCGAGGTACCTCCGTCAAGTGACACGTAACCGGGTTTCACTTGGGACGGCCCTTACAGACTCCCATGTTCAGGTGGACCAAAGGCAGCCCTGTCTTCCCACTTGGGGAACCCGCTCCCATCCTGGCTCAGCCTACGAGGAGCTGCTTCTTAAGCACCCACTGTCCTTGGCCGCTGTACATGCACTCCTCAGCCTCTCCCTTAGCCCAGCCCAAGAGCCAGAGGCCTGGGGCCACTCACGACAGCTCTCCTCGTCAGAGCCGTCTTTGCAGTCAGTGTCGCCATCGCAGTACCAGTGCTCGGCAATGCAGCTTCCATCACTGCAGCGGAACTCTTTATCGGAGCACTTGCGCATGTCTGGGGGGATGAACGGGACAGCAATCCTGAGGGAGCCCCACAGGCAACCCTCTTACCCACCTCCCTGACTCCCAGCCTCACTGGCCCTGGCGGGGTCTGACTCAGCTCCTCAAAGACCCCCCAGATTTGGTGCCAACTCTCCAGGGAAAGCCGAGGCCCTGGAGAGATTGCGCCTCAGGGTCCCGGTCTACGGTTCCTGGGGGGCCTGAACTGCTCTGCCCCTCCTGCCTTCCTCCAGCTGCCCCAGACACCTGAGGCAGTTCAAGGTTTGGCAACGCTAGGGCCACTGCTGCTGTTTCCTCCCACGGCCAGGCTGCCCACTGGCCACCCTGCCTCCCCACAGAGCGCCACCCACCACACTGCTCATCGCTGTTGTCACCGCAGTCATTGTCACCATCGCAGTGCCACAGGCTCCGGATGCAGTAGCCATTCTGGCAGGGGAACTCGTCCTCCTCACACTCCCGGGGGGCTGTGGGCACAGAGCAGTCAGGCTGCTGCAGGCAGTGGGGTCCGGTGCCTGGAAGCCCGACATAAAGCCAAGTAGCTCCAATGCTGCCCCAAGGGCTCCAAAGGAGGTGGCCACCTCTTGCAGGCTTATGTGACCGAGGGCAGAAGTGAAAGGACAGGACAAAGAGCTGAAAACCCAAGGGTTCATGCCGTCCCGGGGCATCACTTTCTCACTGAGAATCCTTTCCCATCGGAGCCTGATGGAGTCCATCTGGCCCCTGCCAACACTCACGACAGTCCTGCTCGTCCGAGTCATCCTCACAGTCGTTGTCCCCGTCGCACACCCAGGAACGGCGGATGCACTTGCCATTGTCACAGTGAAAGTCAAGAGGGGAACAGGTGGGCAGCACTGAGTCCCAGGAAAAGAAGGGAAAACTGAATCAACCTGGTATACTTACTCAGGCAGGCTTAACTGGCCAGAAATCCTTTTGCAACATCTCCTGTTCCAAATCCACCTGTGTATCTTACAGTCCTTCCTCACAGACGCCTAGGCCTGCCCCAGCTGATGGAGAAGCTAAGCAGAAACTGCAGCCAAGAAGAGAGTATCAGAAGGGAATCGTGGTGAGGGATTCACAGGGCAGGGTTGGGTTGGATTCACAGAACAATCCAAAGAACTCAAAGCCATTAAGAAAGCGTAAGAAAAATACAGGCAAGAGAAAGAAGTGCTTTTCTCTCTCCTTTCCTCTTGTTAAAATGATGATTGACACACCTGGGTTCAATTTCCAGTTCTATATGTCATTACTTATCACACTGAACAAGTCATTTACCCTCTCTGTACAATGAGGGTAATTATACTAGGCTCATAGAGGTCTTCTGAGATAACACATAGGAAAATGCTACATGAAAGTGAAGCATTTATCATTAACACAATTAGCTGAACTGGTTAGGTTGAATGAGGTCCAGATTTCAGCTTCCTTCTCATTAGACTAATTAGCCACCCTTAGACACAGATGCTGCAGGTAGGTCAGAGATTGCATCCCTAAACCCAGACAACTGGCTTCACAGGGATAGTTCTATATATCAAACACAGGTCATCCCAGCTTATTGTTCAAATGTTGTTGTGCAGGGGAGAAAGGGAGATTTAAAGAGAATAGATTTCTTATAAAGCTTATGTTATTTAAAAAGGTGTGATTATACAAAATACCAAAATAAGAAACATGGAAACAATCTACATCCCTGTACAGCATATAAATTTAAAAATGGGCTCCGCGCGGTGGCTCATATCTGTAATCCTAGCACTCTGGGAGGCCGAGGCGGGCGGATCCTTTGAGCTCAGGAGTTCGAGACCAGCCTGAGCAAGAGCGAGACCTCGTCTCTACTAAAAAAATAGAAAGAAATTAGCCAGACAACTAAAAATATATATAGAAAAAATTAGCCGGGCATGGTGGTGCATGCCTGTAGTCCCAGCAACTCGGGAGGCTGAGGCAGTCAGATCGCTTGAGCCCAGGAGTTTGAGGTTGCTGTGAGCTAGGCTGATGCCACGGCACTCTAGCCGGGGCAACACAGTGAGATTCTGTCTCAAAAAAAATAAAGAATAAAAAAATAAAAATGCACAAATATGCAGTACACATACACTAACAGATATTCACCTAAATTCAGAGCGATCTATTTAAAGAGACCACTTGTTGTTTTAAGAGTGTTTTCTTTTATACTTGTTTCCAAGTTTGTTTTATTGAACATACATGCATGAACCAACCGAAAGAAATATGGGAGGGTTGGAACCATATATATTGCGAAGAAACTACCCGTTTGACAATATCCAGCACCCTTGCAAGAGTCCAGCTCTCTGAGTCTGACACAGGAGATGCACAGAACACCCCACCAGCCTTGCCCTTGCCTCCACCTCCAGGCCCCTCTTCCACCGCCTCCCCTTTTTCCCTGGGGAGGTACTTACTACATCCGTCCTCATCGCTGTGGTCCCCGCAGTCATTGTCTCCGTCACACTGCCACTGGGCAGGGATGCAGGTACACTCGCCAAGGGCACTCACTGCACACGTGAAGTGGCTCCGACCACAAGCACAGTCGGGGCTGCTGGCAAGGCCTGGGCAGAGGCAAAAGGAACCATTGAGGGCCCAGGTCCCACTCAACCAAAGACCATTCGGAGGGTAAGGCAGAAGGGCCTAGTCCAAGTCACTGTCACTTATGGAGCCACAGTGACAGTGCAAGGAAGATGCAGATGATGTAAACGTGCCTCCCCTCTTCCTCCAGGGCATAAGTGGTCCAGAAGATAGCCTCTAATATTGAGCTCACCGACAGTCCAGGTGACTCCCTCAGTGACAGGGCCTTTTTGTACAGCACCTCCAAAGGCCCAGAGACAAATGATGCCACATAGAGGGTTGGTGCTCTTAGAGAAGGGGAGCAGAGGACAGAAGAGATGATGCTGAGAGGGCTTCATATCCTTTTCTCCAAAAATAGGTTGAGATATGGATGTTTTTCCTTCTGTCTTATACCAGACCCTGGGATGCTGGCCAGGGAGAGCAGGAAATAATAGTGGAATTAAAATGCTGGCACCCCTTTAGGATAAGGAAACCATACAGGGCAGCAGGAAGCAGCATGGGCTGTCATGAGTCCTCCAGTCAGATGTTACTTTTGGGGACGGTGACCAGGAGAAGTGGGACCGGAAGGGCCGGGGACAAGGCCACTTCAGGGCAGAGTAACTGAGACCAGTCAGGCCCTTCCTGTCTGTGGCACAGGCCGCAGCCCTGAGGAAGGCTGGCAGATGCAGCCCCTCCCCCAGCTCCGGCAGCACGCAGCTGGGCTGCTCTATTGAGCATTGAGCTATCTGCCTGGCCAAGTCCCATGACCAGCTGCTGTGCCCCCTCCCCAGAGTGCCCAGCAGGATGCCCTGGGATGGCGTGTGAATGGCTCAGTGCCCCGCTCCAGCCTCAGCTGGAACAAAGGGTTCTGCCAGGGTCACTCTCCCCTTCCCAGCATTCATCCAGCCCGCTGGGCTGGGCTGCTCTGCTCGCAGCTTGGGAAGGAGGGGGCCACCGCTTATTGCTCATCTCTCTCCCTTGCTTTCTTCTCCTCTTCCTCCCCTCAGCCATGCCCTGCTGTCAGGCTGGGCTGGAACAGGGCAGGAGCCCTCTCTTCCTTTCTATTTACCTGGCCCAGTTTCTCTCTCCTGGCTCATCTCCCTGGTGTATATCCTTATCTCACATTACAATTACTTGGCCTGGCCTAGGGCCTGGAATGAAAAGATGTGCTGCTATGCCCTCCAAAAGCAAGGACAGAGCTCTAGACCCCTCCTCTCCACCAACCCCAAGAGTAAGTATGAGCACAAGGCAGAGCTTCCTAATTGCAACGGATGGAGGAGGGATGGCCTTTGGGATCTGTGAACCCCTGAAGCTACGGTGTAAAATGGACATTTCTGGGGTGAGAAACCATGGCTTTCACCAGATTCTCAACTGAGGCCTCCCCTGCCACCTCCACATGTTACAGGACTCAGCTGCCCTAGAAAAGATGCAGGATTTCCTGCCCGGACCCAAAGAGTGTCTGTTTGGGAAGCGCAGCATCTCTACTCCATAGGAAAGCTTCACTCCAAGCCCTGTGCTCCTGTCTCTCCAGGTCTCTCTGCAAATGCAGGGCAGAGGTTTCTTCCCCAGGAAGCACTGAAGACTCAGCTACCACCCCTGCCCCAGCCCCGGCCCCATCCTTTCCAGCCTATTTTGAGCTCTGAGAAGGGAAAAGGGCTTTTCGCACTCGGATCTTGGACAACAGAGCCTGCGGAACTTCTGTAGTAGGACAGGCTCATCATAGCTACAGGCACCCCTTTGGGGAACTCTGGCTGGATTAAACACCAAAGATGTTTACTCACACTCCATGTGCTGGGCCTTCCAGCACACAGATTCGCCTTCATGGGGAGTCACAGTGAAGCTAAACCAGTGGGTCTCAACCGGGGATAGTCTGCCCCCCCGGGGACATTTGTCCGCAGACATTTTTGGTGGTCATGATTGGCAGTACAGGTGGCATCTAGTGGGTAGAAGCCAGGGATGCTGCTAAACACGCCACAATGCACAGACAGGCGCCCACAACAAAGAATTATCTGGCCCAAAATGTCAATAGAAGTTGAGAAGTACTTCTAGCCACACACAGCAGGGAGCGAGGATGCACCAGAGAGGAATTCAGGATAAAAGCAGTGACAAGAATGGGGCATTGGAGGGAGCACGCAGAGGAAAAAGCACTGACCTGGAGCAGAAAGATCTGGGTTCCACTGGCCAGCCACCGTCTGACCATGTGCAAGTCACTTAGCTCCCTGAACCTCAGTTTCCTCATTTGTAAAAAAAAGCCACAAGGATTGGATGAGAAAATAAAGGTGGAAGGAACTAGCCTCATGCCTTGGCACACCAAAGATGTTCCATAATGGAGGCTGGGGTGTGAAAGCGCAGGGATGTGGGGGTTAAATTTTTCCAGAAAGCCTTGATTTTAGGAATCTGAGTACCAGAATGGGGAAAGCCAGGACAGCAGTGTCCCATTTTGTTTTCTTAGGGCCCCACCCCCACCTTTGGCGGAGTGATAACAGAAGTCCTGATTTCCCTGTGCGGACTTCAGGAACAAAGCATTCCATCCGGTAGGCATCAGGTTAGTTGCAGGCGGCTGAAGAGTCACAACTTCCTGCACGTCAAATCAACATCTCCAAGCCAGCACGGCCGCTGCCCTGCCACACCGAAGGTCAGGCAGCCACCGGTCAGGCAAACCCTTGACTTGGGCATTCATACAGTAAACAGACACATTATACTCCAAAAAGCAAACTCTTCTGGACAACTGCTGCCCCTCTGGGGTCCCCAGAGGTGGAATTGTGCCTTTTCACTCAAGTCCTGGCTGTCATTATAAAAGCAGCTTTTAACCCTTTTTAAGTAAAAGAATGGTGAGTGAAGAAAGGAAACAAATGACTGTGGGTGGCAAAACGCAGCCTTCATTTTAAGAAGTGTTGAATTAGAACACTCAGCTACTGGCCTTGAAAGCTGTTTGTCGGCCACACGACAAGCTCCCTTGGCCTCCAGGGGCTTGGGCTCTAGCTGTTCCATTATTGCAGTTCAATAAGGAAAAAGTCTCTCCCCAAGGTTTCACTATCTTTGGTCGTAATAGCATAGATACATGGTTCTACAAAGGTTTTGGGACACATGTTAATGTGCTCATGGGACCTTCCTGAGAGGTTAACCAAAATATCACCACTTATATCTCATTTTCCCTACTCCAGCCACCTTACCAATTTCTCACTGCTTTCTTTTAAAGAAGGGAAACATCCATCTGGTATACCAGACACACTAACATAGTAGCAGCAAACAGCATAGATTCTGGCATTAGAGAGACTAAATCTTGTTTCTACCACTAATTCCACAAATTTGAGCAAGTTAGGTAATGCTTCTAAGCCTCAGTTTCCTCATCCACAAAATGGGAATATTAGTATCTCTAACTCAAAGCGCTTTGTAAAGACTAAATTAGGCTGGACACAGTGGCTCACACCTGTAATCCGTCCACTTTGGGAGGCTGAAGTGGGAGGAATGCTTGAGGCCAGGAGTTTGAGACCAGCCTGGACAACATAGCAAGATCCCACCCCTACAAAAAATGGAAAAAAATAGCCAGGATTGTGGTGGGTGTCTGTAGTCCTAGCCTTCCAGGAGGATTGCTTGAGCCCAGGATTCAGGGTTACCATAAGCTCTGATCACGCTGCTGTACTTCAGCCTAGGTAACAGAGTGAGACTCTGTCTCTGAAAAAAAAAAAAATCCAAAAAAAAAAAGGTTAAATAATCCATGTAAAGTGCTTAGCAGAGGGATGGCACACAGCAAAAGCTTCATAATAATACAGCCATCATTTATAGAGTACTTACCAGGTGCCCTCCAAGTACTTTCCTAAGTGCTTTTCATGTGCTACATCACTAAATGCTCTCAACCCCTGACAGTGGCACTGTTATTATCACCACTTTACAGCTGAGAACAATGAGACACACAAAGGTTAAGTCTGTAGATAGATCACACAAGTACTGAAGGTTGGGGCCAGCATTCATACCCAGGCAGGTGATTATACTGCTTCCCAATAAATGGCATTAATATTGTGAGAATCTCCAAAACCCCAAGGTCAAAAAGGGAAATTCATAACTTCTGGGGCCTTGAGTTTTATGTGTTCTCCATTAGCAAATATGCAGTGAGTCTGTGACCTCTCCCTTTGGTAACTGCTACAGTAAAGACCAATTTCCCTTGCCCTAAGGTAAAGCGGTAAAGCAGGGAAAGTTTGAAGTCCCAGAGCCTCACTATTATGTTGGTCCAGAAAGGAATAGGGTTACTGATAACAAATAATTATACTTTGCAGTTTTTCTTTGGTTTGCCAGCTACTTTTGCATACGCACTTGCATTCTCATTTAATCATTACAGCAGTGCTCAGGAGTTACTGTAGTGCCCATTTAACAGGTAAAGTCACCTGCTTTGACTAAGGTCATAAGGTAAATAGAAGAGCCAGGATGGTAGTCCCATTCTGACTCTCAGACCTTTATTCTTCTCTTTCTGTGATGTCAAAATCCGGACTTTCAATAAGCTTTCCAGGTGACACCAATGCACACTCAAGTGTCTAGAGGCACTGCTCTCTACCATTCCACTGAATGCTCAGCTGAAGGTGGCCCACACCTGTCACGTGGAGGCCCTTGGGTGGACAGTGACTACACACAGCTACAGAGCAGCTTTTTCAAGTTGAACCAGAGATGAGAAGGTTTAAGGAGTGCCTGTGAGTGTTCTAGAGCATGGCAGCTATCCCAGCGTAGAAGGGATTAGGATTACAATGGGAAAGGGAGGGATCATCGCTCACGTAGGTGAAGGACGTTTTTCTTATAACACGCTATAGCCTTCCTCTCTCCTCTTGTCCACGGGCAACAATGGTGAGGATATAAGCCTTATTTAATGAGGATAAGTTATTTGAAATGACTCAGTGGATTTGTCCCCAGGCTAATCAAGGGACAAATCCACTGATTTCAGCTCCTTGCAGCCTACTCAGTAAGCATCTCTCACTGAAGGGGAAGCCCATGCAGCAAGGCAAAAGGACAAAACTGAAAGGAGTGACAGCAAGGAGCCACCTGGGAACAGACCTAACCTCCTCCAAGAGACACCCAGAGTCTGGAGAGATCTATAAACAGCCTCTGTCTGAGAAGGCAGAGCCCGCCTGGGAAACAGTACGAATACGAAAAGCAAGTGCTAAGTAGCTGGCAGCAGCAGGCGGCTGGAAAGTGAGCCCCTTCCTGACACCGCCCCACCTGGAACCACTTGGCTCAGGCTGAGTCAGAAGCCCCTTCTCTGTGCCCCAGAGGCCCTATGTATTGTTCACTTACTAGACTAGAAGCTTTTTGGTAGTTGGAATTGTGATAGTTGACTTTGTATTTGTATTCACATTGCATAGTTCAATGCTTGGTATGTAGTAGACAATCAATACAAGTTTGTGAAATGAATGAATGAATGAATGAATGATACATTCCTCCAAAGTCTTGTGACAGTTGGAGTCAAAGGAAAAGAGAGGCCTGGGATATCCAAAATAAAAGTATTTCTTACCCAACCAGTACTTAAGAGAACTGGAAGCTTCTTTGCAAGGCAGCTTCCTAGTCCTACCCAGGTTAAGTTTACTCCCTTCTCCTATAAGAGTTCCATTCACTTTTGTGTTATCAGGCTGTGAAACTGGCGTGCCATGACTCTACTTATTTCTGTCCCGTGGTCCCTTTTATTCCTCTGATTCTTAGAGGCCAGCTTTATTTGGTTGGTTTGAAAATCTACATAGTGAAGTCTTCTCCTTAGTGTGCCCTCTCAAAAGGGACACCACCAGATACATGATTACTGGTCTCTGAAAGTCCCGCTCTCTTTTGCCACTCTTAAACACAGAAAAGAAAAGAAGTCCTTAATGGTCAGCCTCCAAAGTTATGAGGCAAAAGAGCATAATGTTAAGAACATGGTAACAAAACTCACCAGGGTACAAATCCTGGCTGTTAGTTCCCAGCTGTCTGATCCTGGGCAGATATTTAATCTCCTTATACGTTAGTTTTACATCAGGAAAACTGGGATAACAAGAGCCCCTGCCCTCATATGGATGTTATGAGAATTAAATTAGTTAATTCATAAAGGTACTTAGCAAAATGCCTGGCACATACTAAGTGCTCAATAAATGACAGCTCTTGCTATTGCTATTACAGATTTGACTCACCCCAGAACTTTCTTATCCAGCCACCCCTATTAACACCTGCTATTTCCGGACTTGAAACGTCTAAAAACCCTACCATGTACCAAGCAGCAGTGCCACCACCATAGGTTAAGTTGGTGGCATGAATAACCACAGAAGAGGTGGAAGAGAATATGGTGGCAAGAGTCCTGTTTTATTGCCTTTCTCTAGAGGAGCTTGAGGTATATGGTATCCTTTACCCTTGCCTAGTTTTTATCATCAACTAATTCTTAGGAGGCAGGTATAGAAGAGAGAATTCAGAACCTAAAGTACAGAGCAATTCAGAAATGGATTAGTTTCTTCTTTTGTAAAATGGGAGTAATAACAATATCTATTTCATAGGCTTGCTGGGAGGTCCAAATGAGATAATACACATGAGGTTCACAGTAAACAGCTGTTATTATTATTATTACTAACCCTATTATCTTCATCTGGGTATGTCTTCTCTTTCAACCCAGTAGTGTAGCTGATACTAGGCTGTCTATACAGATCTTCAAAATTCTACTTGCCCTACCAGGAAGCTGTTAACAAATTTCACAAATCCAACAGGGCTTGTGCATGGCTCTGCTCTGTGCAGGGCTGCTCAAAATATTGCCTTTTTTCCCCCATCCATTTCAAAACCCAAGGTCCACATAGTAACATGTGGCTTCAGGGAGCAACAAACCACATTTGCTGGGAAGCTTTTAAAGTCTGTCTCCACCAAAAACACCTGAAAAGTAATTCCTTACACATTGGGATTCCCTGAGAAGAAGAGGTGTGAAGACAGAGAGGAAGGGGTCAATCCAACCTCTTCCCAACCTAGATCTTCTGGGACAGCCCGGATGTGAAATACTCTGTCCTGAGAGGTAGTATGGCTTGGGGGATTAACAGCTTAGACTCTGGGTTCAGATCCTGCCTTGTTACTCGCTAGCTGTGTGACAGCAAAGGGCTCCGAGCCTCAGTTTCCCATCTGTAAGACAGGAATTTAATACTACCTACCTCATAAGGATATTGTGAGGAGTAAATGTGATAATATACACTAAATGCTCATCACAGAGTCAGGGTTCTGGCAAAACTCTAAAAATGTTAACTGCTCCAGAGGTATATTTATATTTTTTGGACCACATGTCCCAGTCTGTGGCACGAAAATGGTCCCTGGAAAAGACCGTTCCCAGGACAGCAGAAAATCTCACTTGGGGGAGAGACAATGTAGAGCCATTCACTGTTACTGCCTCTCTGAACCCACAGTTGAAACTTCTTGTTTAAACTGCCTGGGGGAGGGAGAACGGAAGGATGGAATCTCCCCTTTCTTGTTTGCTAGGCTTGTGGATATTATGACCTGGCCTCGCCTTTTGGTCTCTAGAAGGCTATAATTGATCCAACAGAGAAGCTGTCTCCTGTCCTCATTCATGCCCACAAGGTGGTGGCAGTCGAGCTCCCAAGGCTGGGGCCAAGGGAAGGAAACCCTTGGAGCACTCCCCACCCCAGGCCTGACAGGAAGTGGAGCTGCTGAGCTTGGAGAGATCACTAGAGGCACTTACAACCTTGCAGCTTCTTTATTTCACAGGCTAATCGGGTGTCTCTCCCGATGCCCTACTCTATACCTGCCTGGCCCTATACCCAGACAGGGGGAGGCTCCATCTCCCCCAAAAAGGCGCTGCCTGGAGCCATGAGCGTCCCGGTGATAAATTATGCAGTAGCACCTTTGTGTTGCTGCCTCTCAGCCAGATGGGAGGTTTGTTCCCAGTCTTTTGTTTCCGGCTTTGCTTGCAGCTCCGATCCTCACCTCTGCACAGAGGTGAGGGGGCGCTCCCATGCGTCAAGTCAGGGCTTGCAGCAAGTCCTAGCCAGGTTTTCCCCAGTTGGGTCTCAGGCAGCCCCAACCCTCCTCATTCTAACGTGAATGATAAGGGAGTTCCATCATGCTTGGGGGCACAGGGCGTCAAGGAGAGCTTACAGTCAACCCACTCAACTGTGAGCAAGGATGGGAATGCCTTCGAGCAGTGGAAGAATGAAGTCTGCTCAGATGGGCATTAGAGGTGCCCAAGGGCACCTAGGATGTTTGCTTCTTGCTAAATCAAAAAGGCAGAACAGAAAATGGAGTCAAAGGACCGCCAGGAAGCTAGAGAATCAGCTCTTTTTAAAGGCTGCTCTTGGTTATAGTCAACTTTTCGCAGCTCCCAAAAACATCACATCACTTGGCACCAACTTAAAAGGAAGAAACAAAGAGACGACAGGTCAAACTTTGGGATGGAGGAGCTGGAGGCTGAGGGTGAGTTGGGGGCTAGAGACCCACATCAATTATCCCTGCACACTGACAGGATTCCTGATTGAAGACCTGTCAGTACTCATGAGAGAAGGTGGCTCTGCAACAGCCCAGCCCCCAAATTGGGGCAATTACTACCTTATGAGCTCTGGAACCTGATTCTCTTCTCAGGCCAGTGGGAGGGACAGCTTGGAATTCTAAACTGTTCCAGCTACAAGAGACCCCAGCCAGCACCCTTCACCCCAGGTCACAGCAATCTTAGAGCAAGAGATTGCCGGGCTGCATCCCTGACCACCTAACCGGGACACTCTCAGAGGAAAGCTCCAACTCTCTGACCCCTCAGAACTAAGGCAGAGTGGGCTCCTCTAAACTGATGTTATACCTTAATAGACCTCTTTTCTGGAAGTGTGGACAGAAGGGAATGATGCTGAAGTTTGTCAACCGAAATAAATGACTGAGGCAAAAATCTCAATCAATGGAGGTTTATTAAGCCAAGATTTGGGGGACGTACTCGGGGAAAACACAAACTAAGGGGTCGACAGGTTTCATTTGGTTTTCAAGGGGAAGAAGATGGGGCAAGATCTTTAAAAGAGAAAAGCAAAAATTCAGCTGAAATGAATGAAGGACCAAACCTGCATTTTAGCACAGCACTGTAATCTAGTTATTTGCCTGGCATACTCCAAAGGCAAGAACCATCTCTGATCTACTTATGCAACCTCACTAACAGCGAACATTTATCAAGCCCTATAGTAAGACAGCAGTTGTCAAGCTCTGTGCTGACATACTATTATCTCATTTAATTTTTACAATATTCTTATGTGTAATTTATTACTATCCCCCACTCTCATTTGCACATAAGAACCCCTAAATTCAGGGAGATTAAGTGTTTTTGCACAGGGTCACCCAGAAGTGCCAAAACCAAGATTCAAACCCAGGTCTGCCTTTGCTTCTTAATTACCGAACTATATATGCAGTGATTACATCAGTGCTTGACAAATGTGTGTTTGCTAAATAAATGAACAAGTGAATGGGTGCAGAGCCCAGTTCGGGGAATGCTCCTGAATGTGCTAGGGAGAAAGAACCGGACCCTGCCAGCTCTAAGCTGGAGGGAGAGAAGCAAGCACAGGCTGTCATCAGAGCTATTTATAAGGCCAAACCCATGCGCTGCCAGCCAACCACTCGGCACTGAGTCTTCCCTGGGACACTGAATCCTACCAGATGGAGGAGGGGAGAAGGGCTTCCGCTGCTGAAGATGAGATGGCAATCCAGACACAGTCTGGGGCCCAGATGCCCCATGCCCAGGCAACTGTGACAAAACTCTTGGCTAAGCTATGTCAAGGAATGTAGCAAGATCATGGCTAGAATAGACTAACAAATCTAGCCAACCAAAGGTCTAGAACTGTCTCATAATTATGAGATACGTGCAATCATAAAAAAGACAAGACAACTTCTTAAAGCAGTCCCTGAAATTCTGTTCCTATTAAGAAATGCGCCCCCCTCCCCAGTTTTCTCTTTAAAGGAGCAGCAACATTAACAATCTCTCCCTTTTCCTTCTTCTTAGGGGTCAAGACTAACAGCTAATCAGTAGAAAGAATGAGCAAACCAGCCTGGGCAACATAGCGAGACTGTCTCAACAAAAAAATAAATAAATTAGCTAGGCACAGTGGCTTATACCTGTAATCCCAGCATTTTGAGAGGCCAAGGTGGGATGATTACTTGCGGTCAAGAGTTCAAGTCTAGCCTGGGCAACATAGTGAAATCCTGTCTCTACAAAAAATTTTAAAAATAGCCAGGTGAGGTGGCATGCACCCGTAGTCCTAGCTACTGAGGAGGCTGAGCCAAGATTGCTTGAGCCTATGAGTTCCAGCCTGGGTGACAAAGCAAGACCTGGACTCGAAGAAAAAAAAACAGAATGAGCAAAGAGTTATAAAACACTCTGTCCTCTGTGACCTCCTGTGTTCCTTGCTGGCCCAGGACATGCCCAACAAACGTGCCCTGTATCAGACATGGCCAGACTTAGTTCCCTTGCACCTGTCATTCTTAATACCATGTGCCAATCCCAAAGATGTTATCTGATATTCAACAGAGGACAGAAGAGGAAATCCAAAATCAGTGACAGGCCAAGCATCTTTCACAAGTCCAAAAGATCAGGGACAAGGTCACTCAAGCACCATAACAACCCTGCTCATGACAACCATAACAGCCAGATGGAAAGGAGAGTGGTCTCAGCTCAACTCTTTTGCACTTATCCTCAGATACATCCGTCTATCTACCTACACACTCCTGGGCAGAATTTTCAACTTTTCACTTACTTAGAAGGGACCTCCAGGACAAACATGGTTTCCACTCTTGAAATGGTCATAGATGTCCATGGCCTTACCTCAGCCCTCAGGATGAAAATACCTATGGCCATCACCAGCAATCAAGTTTCCTTCCTTCTTTACGGTTGGAGTGTTATGCAGGCTAAAGCCAAACCTATAGGCTCTAGGATAAAGGACTAGCAGCATCCAAATAAGCACTTTAAATTTTAGTGTCTTGAAGTCACACAGCTGAGGTAAATTCTGCCTAACTGAGCTACTACTACACTTATCACAACTGTTGTCTCCCTAAGCCCCTAGAATTTAGTGTCAGGGATTGTCATAGCGGTATTTTTGGTTGTGCTGGTTCCAGGCTCTACAACTGCTCAGTCTTACTGGTGAACTGTGAATCTGTCCCCTCCAGGCCTTCAAGGAGGGCACAGTATCAAGCCAGGTGAAGTGTAAATCTTCATGCCACTGATTACCCTTACGCATGTGCATAGAAAGCCTCCCATGCGTAGAAGTTTCTATTAAACTTTTTCCTTTAAAAAGGAAGCCAAAAGAGTTACCAAAAACTCTCCCATCCTTTTTCTGTGAAGCATTAAATACACACAATTCTCTACCTCCATTCTCACCCCCCATCCTCTAGGTGGATGTAATGTATGCAGTTTTGACAGCTCTGGAGCAGTCAAATGCTCTTGGCCAGTCTCAGCCCTGAACCTTCCAGCTCCCCCTTCCCTAGGGCAGAAGGCGACAATCTTTTCTCTGGCTTTGTTGGTATCCGTTTTAGCCCTTTTTTTTTTTTTCCAGTGCCTAGCCATTTCCCTTGATCTTTTTCAAAACTTCCTCCAGGGGGCCAAGAGGAAAGTTCCATCTCCTTCCCTTGCAACTCGAAGGGGGGAAACCCCCCAAAAAGCATAGCTGTCCCTTTAAGGGGCCCATGTGGTGGGAAGAACAGCTACATTCCTACCCCAGTAGGGCCGCTGTCCCGACACGCCAAAGAGGCTACAAATAACCTTCTAGGAGAGAGCCGGGGAGGGGGAGAGCACAGTGGAAAGAGGAACGTGGGTCGGCCAGGCTACTACTCCTCGGAGAGAAAGAGCTCGGTCGGCACTAGAGAGGACATGGAAAAAGCCATTTAAAACCCAGGGTAGTTTAAATAACAGACATGAGAACTCTGTTTTGGATTTGGGAGGTAAACCGATCCTTAAAACAAGTGCCAGACATCTCCACGCCCTGCCAGGCAGGTTCCGAAATCTGTACCATTTCCACATGAGCTCCCCTACGTTAAAGAAAGGACGGGTGCAAGGCCAGGGTCTACAGACCCCTCCATTCTGAATCCCACTCCCTCATCTGGGCTGCGAGGAAAATGGGAATCTCCCCCACCACACACACACGTTGAATAGCGGTGGGGGAATAGGGTTGGGGTTCAAAGATCAAAGTTCTTTGATCTTCCTTCGGGCACAAACTAGAGGCAGCTGCTAAATCACGGGGTGCACCCACGGTCTTTAAGAGGCTGCGAAGAAACGGATTCTACTGGAGCCCTAATCACACACAACAGTTGCGTACGGGGACCAAACAAGTTATTAATAAGGAGCAGATGAACCAGCAGTCCCGCTGCCATCCGTTCGGCTCCCCCGAGGGCCAAAGCTCCAGCACGCAGGCCGGGAGGCTGCCTTCTGAAGTTCAGCGATACCCGCCCCCTGTCCCCCTGGCCAGGGCAGATCTGTGGGAGCCTTCCAGCAGTTTCTTCCCTATGTTCCTCCTCAGTCCCTTTTCGAACCCCCTCCCCCGAGGGATCTAGGGCAGAAAGCTGATTGGCCGCAGCCAGGAGAGGGAACCCAAAACACCACTAAGGGGAGATGCTGCGAGCAAATAGTGCCCAGAGACCCTCGGTGGGAGCAAGGTCTGGAGTCCGAGAAATTGTTCCCCGAGTAGAGGAATCCTCAGAGCTCAAGAACTCAGACGGCACTGGGGCCCCTTTCCGCAATTCGCCCGAGACCCCCATCCCCTGGAAGGGCTATTTACAATCTATGGGTTTAGCAACCATCCTCCCCCGCCTCCCTTTCTTCGCACACATTCATTGGCACGAAGGACACAGAGACCCTGTCTTAACCTGAAGGAGAAGCTCCCAGCTCTTCAAGAGCAACAAGGAAAAGCGAGCGAACGCCTCGGATCTTACCCGACCCCGGCCCAGACCCGAGCCCGGGTGAGCTCCTCTGCCACTGCCCCTTCTTAGACTTGAGGAGCTGGGGGAGTTCCTGGTCCCCTCGCCTGGCACGCAATCTCAGGGCTACTGCTTGGAGTGAGAGCGAGGGGTCTCAGGCCCTCGCCTGCGCCGTCCGGCTCCCGGTAGGTGAGTCCTGCAGCAGCCGGACCCGGGGACAAACTTTCCCGATGGGCCGGTCGGCACGGGCACAGCGGCGCCGCTTACCGTGTGCGCAGAGCAGGGCGCCAAGCAGCAGCGCGCCCCACAGCCGCCTCATGGTGCCGCGGCCGCCGCCGGCGCTCCCTGCCGGCCCAGGGTCCCACCGGCTCCCGCGGGACGCCGCAGCGGAGGGAGTCGGCGGAGGGTCCCGAGGGGCGAAGCGTCCCGGGTCCACGGAGGCCGGCGCGCCCCGCAAGTCGTCTTCAGGCCGCTGCTACCTCCAGTGCTGCCAGAGCCGAAGCTTCCCCGCCAGGGGACCGGGAGGGGGTGTCCCGGGCCCTGCCGCCCCGCCCCCCGCGCCGCAGCCCCCGCCACCGCCACCGCGCCTGGTCCCGCCCCCAGCGCCGGGCCGGCCCCTTCCCGCCCTCGGTCCGGGTTCCCAGGTCCCCCGACCACCCGCCCCCTCCCCGCCGGCGCCTCCTGCTGGGGCCCCGCTCCTCAGGCCGCCCCCACATTCCTGGCCCTCGAGAGAGCCCCCCGCTCTGTCCCCATTACTACTGCTCGAATGTCCCTAACTTAAAAAATTTTCCTAGCTGCACTCTCAGACCCCGCTCACTCTAGCTCTGTGCTACGGAGGAGCACCCGGCCTAACCCATGTCGCCTGGACATGACCTGGCCCCCCTACTGGCCCCAATCCAGACTTTATTGATGTCTCAGAATACGCAAGGCTTGCTAATGCACAATCCTCTCGGTCTTTATTGACATCAAACAAGGGACATCAGGGGGCCTGGAGTGCTGTATCTTAACTGGCGTTCTCACTGTCAAAATACCTTTTTTGAGATTTTCTTCGTGCCCCCTCCTTCCCCTCCCCAGGTCTAGGCATCGTTGTTCTAGGGCTAAATAATTCCACGACCTCCCCTTTTCATTTACTCATTTCCTGAGGTGGTTGTCTGGCTCTTGTCGCCCCAGCTCAGACGTCCAGATTTGGCCCAGACAGACTTAGTTCCTCCTCGCTGTCTTTGTAAATCAGCGTTGTTAGCTTCTTCGCCTTCTTCGACTTTCTGATCCTGACAAGGAAGGGAGGGGGTAAGGAAATACGTCCTTACTTGCAGTTGCACTGCTCCAAAGACCTCAGCCTCCTTCCAGCCTCAGTCTGTAAGGCCTCCCAGCGATATTTAACTTTTGGGTTACCACATAAAATTATAAACTCTTCTCTAGTCTTAGCTTTGTGGCCTATCCCTCTCATTGCCGGTACATCTTAATAATGTGGGTTAATTTTGCCACCTTCCATTTTTCTAGGTTGAGACTTACTTTGTTCCTTTTGCCCAAGTCCTCAAAATCCTCATAGCCCAAAGTATCATTTTTCCCTCCAAACTGATATACCAACATTTCCTGGCTTTGGGTCATCTGTGGATTTATTTCATTAACTCACTTTCCTATCACCAGTAAATAGTCAGGAAGACCCAAGTGGTAACCCATGCTAACTGAGGGGAAAGTAATTTGGTATAGCACAAAGTAGATATTAGGAGATTTCTCCAACTATTTCTCCCAAGGTTGACATTTCACCCTTGCTTGTTTTCAATTTTTCAAGGCTTTCACTTCAAATTACCCTCTTTGACAAAGCAACATCAACCGCACTTTGCAACAACAAAAACACGTTAAGTGTTAACTCCTTAGTCAGTACTTTTCCATTACCATTTTACCTGAAATTTTTACCCAGATGCAAAGTGGTAGAGCTAACATCACCACGGTAACTAATACTGAGGCATTTTCTGGGTATGTAGTTCTCCTTGCTGACTGAAGGCGGCAGTAGAGTCAGGTCAGGTTTACATGATCTTCTAGCTAGGAAAAACAGTCAACCTCTCTGTCCTACATTAGTCACCATAGCCTAAAATCCAAGGACAAAAAAGTGAGTAGAGGCTGATTCTCCAGCCCCCGCCCCACCTCCCATTTCTAATGAAGTTTTGGTTGGTCTCAGGGTGTCAATATATGTTGCTTATGAAGATTTCCTTTTAAACCTGTTGAGAAAGAGCTTGTGATTCTGGAGACCGTATTTTTTTCCAAATGAAAACTAGGGACATGTGGTATAATGAACACATTTGTCCTAAAAAATCCAGGACAGGCGGTCCCCATACTTTTAATGTCAGAGGATTAAGAATTTATAAACAGTTTCCACTCTGCATGCAAAGGACAGGTTCCTTTCCAGAGGCATGATTTGTGTTGTTTTTCTGGAATCGGAGAGGAAGAGGGAGGCTGGCTGTCCCTGTCTGACTCAGGCTTGCAAGACTGTTTTCTATGTGCATCCCCAGTCCTTCTCCGTGGTTCAGCACAGTCTGGTTGCACAGAGCCATCCCTGGCTGCTGTGAGTCACTGGGAATATCAATGGGTAGAAACGACTTCGTGCTTAGTCCCTGCCTGGGTCACCCCCTAGAGTGAGTTAAGTCTTGGCTGTCAGAAACTGCTCTTGTGCCAGGAGTACTAAGCCATATTTATTTTTACCAGGCCTCTCAGACTTTCTTGTTTGGAGTGAGAGATCCTGAAAAGCATGCCAGAATGGGCTGTTTGTCTCCCTTTTATTGTCCTCTGGGACATGCCCCCAGAAAAGTAGTAGGGGACTGCCAGTTCCAGAGGGGTCTCAGAGGTGCTGGTTTCCTCAGAAACACTACCCCTTTCCTTCATCTTTCTAGGACGGTCCAGAGGGCTGAATTTCCAAGATTAGAATATTGCCCTGAGTTAGATCATCACTAATGGCCTTTTCAAAGGAAATGTAGGGAGTATTACAGAAACAAGATAGGAATGGGCACTATTTTGATCCAACTGTGTTGGGAGAATTCTCTTATAGCCCAGGCATCATTCAACAATCTGAATTTCTAAATGTAATTCTTCTAAAAGAGAATAAGAC
The DNA here is from genome assembly GCA_963575035.1 of Avahi laniger. Taxonomy (NCBI): domain Eukaryota; kingdom Metazoa; phylum Chordata; class Mammalia; order Primates; family Indriidae; genus Avahi; species Avahi laniger. The sequence goes on along the minus strand of CAUYSK010032855.1, from coordinate 10,836 downwards.
TTGAAGTTTTATACTTTAAAACAGTGGTTCTCAATGAAGGGTGATTTTTACAGGTATGGGACAATACCTGCAGACCTTTTTTTTTTTTCCTGAAATGGGTTCTCTCTATGTTGCCCAGGCTGGAGTGCAGTGGCTAGTCGCAGGAGCAATAATAGTGCACTACAGCCTGGAACTCCTGGGCTCTAGTGATCCTTCTGCTTCAGCCTCCTGAGTAGCTGGGACTACAGAACAGGCCACCATGCCCAGCAATTTTGGGGAGTAGGTGCTATTAGCGTCTAATGAGTAGAGGCCAAGGATGCTGCTTAACATCCTATAGTGAGCAGGACATGCTCCCACAACAAAGAATTATCCAGCCGAAAATGTTAATGGTGCCAAAGTTGAGAAACTCTGCTTTTAAAGATTAAAAACATGAGTCTGCAAAGCATTGCTCCATCGTCTCTCCAGAATCACTTTCTTGTTGCAAGGTGAATACAGGGAAGGAGTTCTTAAAACTTTAGAAGGGAAAACAAGAAAAAACACAGATAAAGGAGCTAAAGGAGTCCTATTTCCAGTATTCACTCACTTAGTTACTATTTATTAAGGGTGTATTATATGCCAGGCACTGTGGGGACAGTGTTGAACAGATATATTGGGTTCCTGGAACTTACAGTCTGATGGTTGAAGGGGGTTGGAAGTATGCAGAGGCATTGAAAGAGTGCTTCCACAAAAGGATTTAAAGTTACAAATGAGAGAGGCTTTGAAGGAAGAGTATAGGGTCCTATGAAAAGAGAGACTTGATATAGATTTAGAGGTTTGAGGAAGGCCAGTCAGAAACACTGACACTTAAGCTGAGTAAGAATCATCAGGCTAAGAACGGATGGGGATGGCCTTCCAGGCAGAAGGAACAGTATGTGCAAAGGCCATGAGCTAGGAAAGAATCCATAGGATTTATGGAAAAGTATCACTGACTTTTAGCGATCTGTGTGCTTTTATCTAGGCTACTACTGGAGACCGGAGACAATGAAAACCTTAGGGAATAGTCTGATTTGCATTTCTATGCTTTCTTTAATTATAAAACCTCCACATCACCATTTCTAGTGCCAATACTTTTCACATTCCAGTTCAACAGTGGTACTCAAGTCAGGATCTGGGGCATGTGGTTGATTCAGATCCCCGGCCTAACTTGGGGCACACCCTGAAAGGTGGGGCACTCTAGCACATTTTTGTCTTCTGAAAGCTTGATATTCACACACTTGACACATATAAATAGAGGCTTTGCAGCAAATATCTCAGTATATCTTGCTTATTTTAGCAGCAAAGGTAAATTTAGAATGGTGGGTAAAAAAAAATAGATCAAGGAATAAATACTCATTTAAAAACAAATATGAATCAAGCATCTATGTAAATGATCTTTCTATTTCCACACTTACCCCTTTGTAATTTGTTCTCTACACAGACTGACTTCTTGAAAAATATAAGTCAGATCATGTCATTACTGGGCATAAAACCTTCCAATGGCTTCCTATTGCATTTAGAATAAAATCCTTACTTCTCACCTGGCCTTCAAGGTCCTACATGACCTGACCTCTGCGTACTTCTTTGACCACTTTTCCCCTCACTGGTTCTGCTCTAGCCATGCTGGCTTCCTTTCAGCGCTGCAACATGCCATCATTCCTGTCCTACAACTTTTGCACATGCTGTCTCCTCCTCTTCAAATGTTGTTTCCATAGACCCTTCCTATGGCTGCTCTCAACTCGACGTCATGACCTCAGAGAAGCTTCACCTTACCACCCTAAAGTTGCCTTGTTCTCACCCACTGCCTTTATCCTATTTTCTTTTCTCCATAGCACTTATTCTTTGAAATAATCTTGTTTGTTGTTACATGTTTATTGTCTATCTCTCCCCTGCTAGATAATAAGCTCCAGTGGAGTGGGTATCTTATTTGTTTTATTCTCCAGTACCTTAGAGTACTTACTAACATATATTGCTCAGTAAGTTTTTGTTAAATAGATGAAAACCAGGCAGTCTGCTAGGGCAGGGGAAATATAAAAATGAGTAAGATAGGGTCTCTAAGAAGTTCAGAATCTGGTAGAAAGGAAGATTTGAAAAGCAATGATAGTATGACAAAAATAGGTATAAAGGGCTTGGAAACAGAGAAGAGAGGATCCATGAGTTTGGAGTAGCTGGGCATTAAAGCTGAGAAAATTTCACCGCCTAAAAAAGGAGACAATGGGGTGGCGGGGGGTGGGGCAATTCCAGATGGAAGGAATGGCATAAACAAAGGAATAATGTCTCAAAAGTGGCTGCCACATTCAGAGAATGATCAATACTCTTGTGTGGCTAGAAGAACATAGGGCAATTAGGGAAAGTAGAAAGCAGACCTCTTAATAACCAACTATTACTGAAAACTGTTTCTGAATTAAATGTCCTTTATATATTTTATATGTGTTCATTTAATGAACATTTACTGAGTTCCTACAAAGTACAAGGGAGGATTGCACTACCTTTATTTTTTAAATTCATCTTTCTATTCTTTTTATACCTCTAACTCTACACAATCAGGATGCTACTTTCCCAGGAAGAAGAATAGGTACGTAGTGAGCTAATATCTGATTTCCTTTTTTTCTTTTTATTTTCTTAGAGACAAGGTCTCACTATGTTGCTGGAGTTCAGTGACTATTCACAGGCACGACCAACTCCTGCCTCAAATGATCCTCCCAACTCAGCCTCCCAAGTAGCTAGAATGACAGGCATGCACCACCATGCAGACTCTGGTTTTCTTTAATTGATATCTAAAATTTTAGTCTCCTAGGGAAAAGCTTAATAAGTTAATTTAAATATTCTTAAGAAAATATTCCCAAAAGATCAAAATAATTACAATGTTAGGACAGATTCTGTCCAGTCTAGGTTTATGCCTCTGATGATGCCTCTAATGGGTATGTCTTTTTTTTTTTTTTTTTTTGAGACAGAGTCTCACTCTTTTGCCCGGGCTAGAGTAAGTGCCATGGCGTCAGCCTAGCTCACAGCAACCTCACACTCCTGGGCTCAAGGGATGCTTCTGCCTCAGCCTCCCAAGTAGCTGGGACTATAGGCATGTGCCACCATGCCTGGCTAATTTTTTCTATATATTTTTTAGCTATCCAATTAATTTCTTTCTATTTTTGGAAGAGACGGGGTCTCGCTCTTGCTCAGGCTGATCTGGAACTCCTGAGCTCAAACAATCCACCCACCTCGGCCTCCCAGAGTGCTAGGATTACAGGCGTGAGCCACCGTGCCTGGCCTGGGTTTGTCTTGGAAAGGAGAGTTATCTTCCGATGTCCCTCTCAAAACAATAGGACCGGCTGGGCGCACTGGCTCACACTTGTAATCCTAGCACTTTGGGAGGCTGAGGCGAGAGGATTGCTTGAGGTCAGGAGTTCAAGACCAGCCTGAGCAACATATCGAGACCCCCATCTCCATACACACATACACACAAATTAGCCAGGCGTAATGGTGCACACTGTACTTCCATCTACTTGGGAGGCTGAGGCAGGAGGATTGCTTGAGCCCAGGAGTTTGAGGCTGCAGTGAGCTATGACGACACCACTGTACTCTAGCCCAGGAAACAGAGCAAGACCCTCTCTCAGAAAAGAAAAAAAAAAACACACAATAAGATCATAACATATTAGATTCTAGTTTTCCTTAAGGACTATATGGACTTATCATCCATGGACTTATCTGAACCTGTTTTGAAGCTGTGTGGATATTTATCTTTTTTGATAAGTTCCTTAAGGTTATTACAGCCGATAGTTTTTTTTAAATTTGTCATATATTTTCCAATTTCAAGCATAAATCATTGTGACTTTCAACAAATATTTAGAATGTCTTTCTGGGTAGTTGGAAGATTATAACATCAAATAAAACATGTTCTCTGGCCATGAACAATTCATAATCCACGAGGAGAGATACCCAGGTAAACAAATAAATATAGAATATAATAAACACTAACACACAGGGTGGCTACTGACTCCTTGGGAGATTGGATAAGGTCTCATGGAGGTGGTGACATTTAGCTTATGTCTTATTAGATGTGTAGTTTACTAAGCAGAAAATATGGGAGCAGTACATTCTAGGTTGGAGCTTATGCCAAAGCAAAGGATGTCAAAAAGTTCAGTATTTTGGAACATATTGAATAGGAAAGCTGGCTGGAGTATTAAGTAGAGAAGAGTGGGTGGCAAGATGGCTGGCAAAGGAGATTTGGACCAAATTGTGAAAGGATTTATATGTCTGCATGTTATGGAGCTTTGCTTCATCCTAGTAATGGTGAGTCAGCAACACTTTTTAAGTAAAGAAGTAATAGTCAAATTTGAATTTCAGAATAATAAACTCTAGTGATGATGTAGAGGATGGCTTGAGGGAGAAAAAAATAGACACAGACTCCAGCTTTTTGTCCTAAGATTCTGAAATTTGGGAACTCTAAATTCATATCCTAAGTTTAACAATTTGTAGTGTAATATATTCCCTCGCAACCTCCTGAACTAATTCTCTTAACTTGTCTATGTGAAGCATTGCCCCTAAGCCTTTTGTTGACTTAGTTGCTTTTTTTCTAGACATTTTTAAAGACCTGGTGGTCTGTCATACATAGTACTTAGGTGAAGGAAGTATATGCCAGTGCTTTCTGATTGATTTTTAATGCCTTTCTCAATGATGTCTTGCATTTTGCTGGCCTTTTTGCTTAACAAATTTGTTTTATGAATTTGTTGCCACAAGGCAACCATAAATTCTATGGATTGGATGGCCTTCATTTTCTAGACTTTTAATCTAGAGGGGAACAAATTAATTTAACAGGCATTTATTGGATACTTGCCTTCTACCAGGCACTGCATGTGGTCCTAGAAGTTTAAAGATGAATGAAGACTGCCTCTGCCCTCACAGAACTCACAACCTAGTAGAAGAGTTCGAATAATTTTTTTAAAAGACATAACTGCTTATAAAAATGCATGTTCTCAGACAGAGAAAGATAGCCTAACTTTGTAGGCTATCAAGAATAATCAGAAAATCTCCCCCCTTCAAACTACACAAAAGTACAAATCCCAATTTTTTTTGCAGCATTTGAAAATATAAAATAACAAGAAGGTCCAAGTCTGTAATTGCCTTTGAGCTCCAGTTCAATTTAAGCCATGTCCTCTTAACCACTTTCTTATAATAACGCATTAGTTATTCTTAACTGCTCAAGAGTTTGTGAACATTTCTTTTCTTTGCAAAGTCCCCCAAAGCTCTGGTGTGTTGATTTGTGGCAGTCCAAAATGACTTTTCTATAAATATCATTTTTCATTTAAACATATTAATCCCAGACAGTGGTATCACACTTAGTTTCTGCTTTACTCTTGTGGAAGATAAGTCTTTCAAGTACAGCCTAGTAGCTCTGCATGAATTTCATGACCTGCATTTCTTAGTAGCTACTTCGCCTTTAGCATTTTTTCTGCTTGATGAGTTGATAAAAGCTTGTCCTAGTTTCTTGAAAATGTTTTACGGCAATAATTCAGCCTGCATTTATTCTTTCCTTATTCCTTCCTTGAGGTTTAAAACTATTCGGTACATTCATGTTTGCTTTTCTGTAGTCTTCAGTTTCAGGGAGGATTTTCTTCCCTATCAACCTTTTAATAGAGCCTCTGCAGAACCAGAGATCTCTCTTAATTTTCTCTTTATAAAGTCTGATAAATTGATGATTCAATGTATTCTCTCTCTTATGGGTGTTTTTCCTATTGTTCTGAGTTTGATGTTTCCATTACTAATGTTGTGGTACTGCCTTTAACATCTCATGCTCTGTTTTGATCAATTTCATATCACTTGCCCCTTTTTGGGATTGTGGAGTAGTCTTCTGAGTTATTGATTTACCTGTGTCATTATTGTTTTGGTAAATTTTTTAGAAATATGTTATGACAATTCAAGAACCTGAAAAGTCCATTTAGATTGAAGGCTGACATTTTTTCTTTCCTTAACATTCAACAGGGTTACAAAAATTCACTTGATTTTAACAATTCTTGTATATTTCCACTCTTCTTAAAACTGATATAGTGTGTTTTACTGAAAAATTTTCACCTCAGCCAATGTGTGGCCAAATCTATTATCACATAATCTGTGACAGAAGAGAAATCTAAAAGTAGTAGCTACTTCTTGGGAAAAACAAACACTATCTGGAAGGTCATTATGTCTGCTTAAAAAATATTTTAAAAATTTTCATGCCACTTATTTATTACTTGTTTTCAGGTTATAATACATGTCTATTATGGAAAATTTCGAGAATATAGAAAAGTGTGAAGAAGAAAAATGTAAATAGTAATTCCACCACCAGTAAGGCCACCTGGTATTTCTGTAAAACTCCAAATTTTCTTGAAGTCTTAGTCTAGCAACCTCCCACCCTTTTCTAAGTCCTCCTCAACAGAATGTTCAGGACATTCAGAGTCAAAGACTGACTTTAAATACAAGGGTCCTTAGGATTTTTATGGAAGGGATGGAGCTGTAGGAAAAACCTACAAATTGCTCCAGAGATGACATCTTGTTCTTATTTAGCTTTCTTTGAGTCATTAACAGTCGGGCGCCACTGGTGCTGAAACTTATCATTATTATAACCACAAATGGGTTAATGCCCAAACAAAGCTATATTCTTGGGGCTAGTTCCCAGCTCCACCACACAGATCCCAGCAACAGCACCCTCTAAGTCCCAGGATAATGCTCCACAAATAAGGAGATGTCAAATGTTCAGTCTGGACTCAAAATTCTCTTCTTTTATCTGGAAGCTTCCAGTTGCTAGCAAGGAAGAGCAAAAGGAAAAATAAATAAATAAAAACCAAGCCAACAAACCCTAAAAAAAGAGGCCGTGTGGTTTAGTGGTCAGACCACTATCCTGGATGCTGGGATAGCTGAGATCCAGTTCCAGCTCTCCCACTGACAGGATGGATGATGTTAGACGAGTCACTTTTGTGACTCGTGCTTCAATTTCCCTACTTAGAAAAGGGAGACATGCCTTAGAAAGTTTTTATGAGGACAAATGAAATTATCTGCAAATAGTTTCAGGTTGCTTGGGAATAAAGTAAAATTATCATCCTTAATAATTACTATCCTATTACTCTATTAATAATATAGCAGTAGGTCACAGGTATGAAACTGCTATACCCTCAAGCTGTGTGGGAGGAGCAAGAAACAAGGCAAATATTTTAAAATCAAATTTGCAGGACTTGACAGCAAATACCAAATTAGTAAATTCATTACCTCAAGATACTAAACCCTGCTCCTACTTTGGTTCTGTCCCTTTATCCTTACCACATCCAAACTCAGAGTGACTCACAGGAGCCTAGAATTGAGACACATATACAATTTTAAGAGAAAGGGAGAATTAGGAGGTTTGAGGCTCCTTTCTGGAGGACGCTAAGAATAGGCCACTCAGAACACAAAGAGAAGAACCTCCTCTTTCCTTTTCCTCCCAGTGTAGGTGGTCTACTGGTTTCCCAGGCATGCCTTTGATAGCTTGATTTTTGTTTTCTTTTTCTTTTTCACAAAACCTCACCTTGTTGGAGGGGAAGGTCACTAACTAAAAACATGCAGAGTGGCTTTTTCTGCTAGGTTTGAACTGTGACAAGTGCCACAGACCTCTGACCTGTTGTTGGGAGTGGAAAGGAGCAAAAGCAGAAAGATTTGGGAACTTGAAAACCAATGAATACTCTCTCCTCTTAGAGAAGAGAGCAATTGGGCATGGGGGGGGCGGGTCTAATAGATGCCCAAGTTTCCGCTTCCCCTCAAGAAGTAAAGTGTCTTTGTAGGAAAAAGGAAAGACGCTTGGGAAGAGTACTAAATAGTAAGGGATAGGAATAGAAGGAAGAACTAAAGATAAAGAGGAATTTGACAGGAAATGGCAATTATCTCACAGAGGACTTAATAAGCACCTTTTGTGTGTCCAGCCCTGTCGTAGGCAGAAAAGACACGTCCCTGACCTCTAGAAGCAGCCAAGATACACGCATGTGAAAGCACTATGTAGCAATTTAAGATAGTAAATATTAAAGAAATAAAAATAGGTAATGGGATACTAAGTGTTTATGGGGGTTCATGGGCTATTATTGTGAGTTAGGATAACAGCTGTAGAAAGCAGGAATCGTTACGAAATTCAGAAATTACGGATATGGACGGCTGACAGTAATTCTTCGACACCGGGAAATATTACAGATTCAAAAGAATGCTCCACCTCAGATTCCTCTAAAACCAAGTCCTCAAGAATGGGTGTCCAAAGAAACCTCGACCACCGCGAAGCGACTGCTCCCGGAACTTGTGTGGCCAGCTCGGCTTTGCGATACGGAGACTGTTTGTGTGACACCCCCTCCGCCTCCTACCTCCCCTCTCGCCGCGTGGGTGCCATGGCAACGGGGAGAGACGGCGACCTGGGTTCCGGAAGCCGAAGAGAGCCCTGAAGCTACCTGGGTCAAAGGATGCTGAGTCCCGAACGCCTGGCCCTGCCGGACTACGAGTACTTAGGTAGGAGCTTCCTTCAACTTTGGGGAAGACGAATTAGGCGGTGGTCCGGGAGGAGGCGGGGTGGGGGCGGGGTCTGAATGGGATCGGTCGGGGTGCAATGAGGAGGGGCGGAGAGGCGGGAGTTCCAGGGCCTGAGCCTGAAAGGCCGAGCAGGAAGGGAAAAGAGTCTAGGGAGTAAAGAATGGTCTGAAGTGTATAGACTGGAACTCAGGCAATGTGGATTGCGTTCAAAGTGTATCAGTTTGGACTTAAGGATTTGGGGCCCTGTTGGGGAATTATTTATATGCTGTTAGTGGAGTAAGTAATCTTGGAACCTGAAGTGCCCAGTCAGTCATTCCATGAATAATCATTTTACCGTTACAGCGGCAGCTAACATCTTGAGCTTTTCTTTTTTATTAGGCACTGTGTGCTAAGCCTTTTATGTGCATTATTCTTTATATGAACTTCTTAACAGCCCTAGGAGGAATTACTGTGTTTTCTTCAATTTTTGCAGATGGAGAAACTGAGGCTGAAGAGGTAATATGCATAAATAAGGCCACACAGGTAGAAAATGGTAGCGCTAGGATCAGAACCAGATCTACCTATTCCAGAACTTGAGCTCTAGACTTTGTTCTTTAGCTAAAACTGTTGTCTATAGTATTTTATTGAGCACCATCAGTATGTAACGTATGTACTGGACGAAAAAAGGCACACACACACATATATATGCACACACATACACTTTTTCTTTTTTTTGAGACACAGTCGTCTCCCTTTGTCGCTCTGGGTAGAGTGCAGTGACTTGATCATAGCTCACTGCAACTCAAACTTCTGGACTCAAGGGGATCCTCCTGCCTTAGCCTTCCTTGTAGCTGGGACTACAGGCCCGCGTGCCACCATACCCGGCTAATGTTTCTGTTTTTTGTAGAGACGGGTCTCCGGCTCTTGCTCAGGCTGGTCTCGAATTCCTGACCTCAAGAGATCCTCTTGTCTCTCTGCTTCAGCCTCCCAGAGTGCTAGGATTATAGGCGTGAGCTACCGTGCCTGGCCCACATACACATTTTAAACGTCATAGATTTATTTTTTTAGAAGAGTTTTAAGTTTACAGAAAATTGAGCAGATAGTACAGAGAGCTCTCTTACCTACTCAGTTTCCCTTATTATTAACATCTTGCATTAGTTGGTACATTAGTTACAATTGATAAACCAATATGAATATGTTATTAACTAAAGTCCATAGTTTACATTAGAGTTCCTTCTTTGTGTCGTACAGTTGTATGGTTTTTGACAAATGCTTAATGTCATGTATTCACTATTACACTATCATACACCATTACACTAAAATTCTCTGCATTCCACCTGTGCATCCTTCTCCCTCCCCAGAAACCCGTGGCAAACCATGATCTTACTTTCTTTAAAGTTTTGTCTTTTCCAGAATATCATATAACTGGAGCCATACAGTGTGTTACTGTTTCAGATGGGCTTCTTTCACTTAGCAACAGGCATTTAAGTTCCCCGGTGTTTTTTTGTGGCTTTATAGCTTGTTTCTTTTTATTGTTGAGTAATATTCCATTGTATGGATATACCATACATATTTTTAAATGAAAAACAATTCTGGCTTAAATTTTTGAATTGGTAATATGAAAACTTGATTAAAAAATTTTAAAAATATCCTATTCCAGCAGCTGTAGCTAAAAAATTTTTTAAAAAATTTTAAATATAAAGAAGTTTATAATAGAAAGTCTCCTTCCACTCCTATCTCCCCATCTGTCCAGTTCCCATCCACCCTCAGCACCCCCCCCCGCAAGTAACCACTATTCCTGGTTTCCTGTGTATCCTTCCAGAGTTTATTTTATTATGTACATAAGGGAACATACAGTGCACATTTTTTCATTTACTGTATCTCAAAGTAATTTCTGTATCAGTAGATAGCTTCCTCATTGCTTTAAAAGTTTATTCTTAGCTGTATTGTGTTTAAATAATTTATGTAACCAATCCGACATTGATATACAATCAGTTGTTAGCCTTTGACTATTACTAAAAATGGTGCAAGAAATAACCTTCAGTTTTGTTCCTTTGTGAGTGTATCTGCAAGGATAAATCCCATAAAGTGGAATTGGTGGATCAGGAGCATATGCATTTGAAATATTGATAGATATTGCCAAATTGTCCTTCATAGGGGCTGTACCATTTTACACTGCCACCAGCAATGTAAGAAAATGCCTGGCCGGGTGCGGTGGCTCACGCCTGTAATCCTAGCTCTCTGGGAGGCCGAGGCGGGCGGATTGTTTGAGCTCAGGAGTTCGAGACCAGCCTGAGCAAGAGCGAGACCCCGTCTCTACCAAAAATAGAAATTAATTGGACAGCTAAAAAT
>CAUYSK010032854.1:0-79523 GCA_963575035.1 Avahi laniger | reverse complement strand
TTTTTTTTTTTGAGAAAGAGTCTCATTGTGTTGCCCAGGCTAGAGTGCCATGGCGTCAGCCTAGCTCACAGCAACCTCAAACTCCTGGGCTCAACCGATCCTTCTGCCTCAGCCTCCTGAGTAGCTGGGACTACAGGCATGTGCCACCATGCCTGGCTAATTTTTTCTATATATTTTTAGTTGTCCGATGAATTTCTTTCTATTTTTAGTAGAGACGGGGTCTCGCTCTTGCTCAGGCTGGTCTCAAACTCCTGAGCTCAAACAATCCGCCCGCCTCGGCCTCCCAGAGAGCTAGGATTACAGGTGTGAGCCACTGCTACTGGCCACCCCAGCTCCTTTTATCTTGCCTTACGGGTCCTTTTGTTCACAGCGCTTATAACTTTGTAATATGTTATCTAGTTCATTTATTGTGTTTATTGCAAATTATCTGTCTCTCTCCACTATCATATAAGTTCCACAAGGGCAAGAATCTTTGCCTATTTTGTTCAGTTATGAATCTCAAGTTCCAAGGACAGTGAAACACATAGCAAGTACTCAATAAATACTTGTGTACAAATGAATGAATGCTGAAAGACAGGTACTCCTCTTATGCTCAGGTCGCAATGCATACCCTGCCAACTGCTAAATCTTTTCCTGCCATGCTTATTTTCCTCATCTCTAAGTGCAAAGGCTTGGCAAAACTTTAAGTTAAACTCTGCCCATGTCATTCTTCTCTCTCTTTACCTTCTTCCCACATTCCCCATTGCCCAGAGCTTTGATTTAATCTGAGCATACCCATTTCCTTGGCCCACCCTAACCCATATTCTTCAAAGTGCCCACCGTTTCAATATATAATGCATTCCCTCTCTTGGTTACTCACCCTTTTTAAGTAATCCATCCCATCATTAATTTTATTGTTTGGAAAATTATTAAGAACCTCATTTCGGGAGAAGGTCTCTGTTCAAATTAATGACCATAATGCTCTATCTTTGGAAATGTGCTACTATCTTCTTAGAGATTTATGAGCTGCCAAACCATACAATCATACCCAGCCAGCCCTCTCCCTTAGAGATACCCAAATACTAAAATAACTATAATTAGTTTTGCACTCACTCAGCACTAAAGAATTCTGACTTGAGTCTAGGATGCAGTTTTGAGGACAGGAGGAACTCAACAACGTAGAGCCAGGTGGTATTGATCTGCTGTTCCAGCAAGTAAAAGACAAAATGTAAGATCCCTAACTTTCCAAATTCAAACCCTGTTACTCAAACAGAGATTTCATGAGCATCTTTTTACTCTTCCTTCTCAAAAAGAAAGAATAGAGAATATCACTAAACACTATTTATTGGTGCTTCCCATGGTCCAGTAGCTGTGCTAAGCTTTTTACAGACCTTGTCTTACTCAGTGTCCACAATCCTCTCTGAGGTCGTCATTTTACAGTTGCAGAACTTGAGACTTTTCAATCCAAGGAATTTATTCAAAGCCCACAGTTAGAAAGAAGTAAAGAGGGATTACGAATCTAGCCAGTGAAACAGCAGAGACCATGTCTCTGGTCCCCATGACACCCCTCCCGCCCTGTACGTTCTGTCCTTGGCTTTTCATGTCTCCTCTCTCATCCCCCCGCGCCAAAGTTAAAAAGAAATAAGCAATGAGATTAAAAAATGAAATGCAGGTAACCAACCCAAGCGCTCATCTAAGCACTCTCATACCAGGTCTGAGGCACCATAAAGGCTGTGCAGGGCTGTAGAAGTACGGCCCAAGGACCGCAGGGCTTCAGACTTCACCAGTCTGGGGTTTTTGTCGTGGTGATGGTTGTTTGGTTTTGTTTTCCCGAGAGGTAGAGAAATGTAGTCTATTACAGTTGTGAAAGACATTCTTCAAAAGTGGGAATTATGTACAGAGGCTGTCAGGGGTTTGGAATGCTGTTCTACAAGATGACATATGTATTTGCAGTGAGAGAAACAGGGAGATGAGATGACACTCTGGTTGCCCAGTATAAACCCAAACACCCCCACACACGTCCACGACTCCCCAAGTCTTTAAGGAGCTCATGTACGTGCCAGGACACTCTTTAATACAAGAAAATGACAAAAATCAACCTAGTTATGGAGGGGGGAAAAGATCCACTTTGCAGACGATCAAGGCCGTCTGCCTTAGTTTTCCTCGCTATTTCATGGCAGAGCATTTTGTCATCTCTCACGAATGTCACTTCTCCCTATTACTTCACTAGCAGAGGATGGGCATGAAGTTGACAGGGCTCACAGAATCAAACATTTTGAAAGACTTCTTAGAGTCCACGGAAAGGTTTGGTAGAGAATCAGTTATCCAATCAATGGTACTGGTTAATTTGTAACTTCCTCTGAGAGTATAACCACTCTCACTCACTTTTATTAACACAGCTCCAACGGAAGCCTTTTATTTGGGTACAAAGTGAGTGAGTACTAAATGGTGCGATGAATAGTAATTTGAATAATAGCCACAGTCAGGAGCTGCAAAGGAAATGAAAGCCGGGAGGGGACAGGGCCCACCACAGGAGAAGCGGGGAGGCAGCCTGGCAACAGCGGGGTCCAGTAGGCAGGTCATCTCCACTCTGGGAGGCTCAGTCTTGCACCTGCGAAGCAGGAAGAATACCTCACCAGGTTGCGGTGACTTATAAATTGGATCATGCTTCTGCCAATATCTTATAAACTGCCAAGTGCTGTGCAAATACGAAGTACCCTGATGGTCTCTTCTTGTGCAATTTAGTGCAGAACACGACAGGTAGGCCCTGCGTATATGATGTGGGACAAAATGACAGGCACCGACATCTAATCATGCGCAGAGTCACTGAGAGCCATACTCAATGCTAAGGCGCAGAAGCGGGAAAGAGGGGAAGACGTGGGTGAGGTTGAAAAGGTGCCTCAGGAACCGGCCCAGGACAGGCAGAATTAGCGCACAGAGATTTGGTGGAAGTGAGAAGAGACTGGAGGTGGTTTCCGCAGGGACCCAAGCACAGCTATTGACGAGAAGAGAGAGGGAGGGCTCCTGCTCGTGGGTGGTGGGACGATCTAACCAAGAGTCCGCCTTATTTGTGTACATCATGCCCTGAATGTTGATCAATAGGACTGAGTTTCTTCTCAGTGACTTGGTAAATAGGTCCAGTTGCTTTTATAATCTTCCCACCTCCCCCCGTGAAATTTTTTTGTACTTGCCCTTGCTTCTTGGAGACTGCAGGTACATACGAAGGAACCAGGATAGTGGTGGGGTGTGAATGAGGAGAAAACTATAAGGGGAGAACATTCTGGACCAAATTATATAATAAAACTGTAAAAGTAAAGGACTGAAATAAAAGAACAATCAATTTGACTTTTTGTAACCTTTCCTAGCAGAGGTGGATAGAGGTTTTTTTAATCAATTTTTGGGGAAGGAGGAGGCTTAAGAGGAGACTGAGGGAGAAGTTTGTAGTAGTTGACATTACAGCTTTACCAGAGTTGGCCAAGAGTTAGCTGAGACTTTCTCTTATTACAAATAAATCCAGTATCTACGTAGACACATTTCAAATATTAACAATATCTACTTGCACAACACATAGGAAGTCTTTGGCTTTCACCACAACCTACAGGTTGTTTTTTAAACACATATTTTACAGAAGGAAAGGTGCTAAATGATGAAGCAGTTTGCTCAAGACCGTCCAGGTAATAGCAGGCAGGACCCAACCCACACCCAGATGTTTGGACTCCGAGTGCAACGTTCTTTCCACACCCTGCTGTGTTTTACTTCTGCGTCTTAAGAGGGACTTTTGGTTTAGACTCTGGCACCAGGACTTTCACGTTCATTGCGAACGATCTTTCGTCCTCCGGGACTCACTGCAGCCCACAGCCACGCCCTCCGCTCCACTGAACCTCCCTCTCCTTTTCTCTCGGCGTGTCATGGGTCTCTGTCATCTCCTCTCCTCTTGCTTAAACTTCCTCATAACTTGTCCCCTTTCCTTCAACCCACCAATACTGGAGTAGCAGGCTTTGAAAAGAACCTTTCTTTTGCTTCCTTTAAGAGTATTACCAGGGTTGGTGGGAGGAATCCGAGTCAATCCCAAGCCTGTTTATGTGTGGCCACTAAACATAGTGACAACAGAAGCAGAAATATTGAGTGCACAGCCCTAGGCGACTTCTGTAGACTGGTGAAAGTTTTTGGAAGTGAGCAGATTTTTACATGTAATTTAAGTTTTCATAGAAAAAAAAGCACATGTTCCGAGACAGACTTTGCATTTCCTTGTGCAACAGCACCATCCAGTTGTCAGAGGAAAAGCCCGGCAGCGCTGAGGCTCCCAGGTCTGAACCGGGCAGGCGGGCTGGCGTCAGACCTCACAGACACCACTGTCCACAGCCGCCAGGCTGTCACGAGCTGACAGATGTAACCACGACAGAAACCACTCCTGATATGGAAACTTACCAATGAGAAGTGCTCTTGTGTTTATAACTGAAAAGCAAACAAGTCTGTCTCTTTCAGTCTCCTTTTTGGAATAAAAAATTGACACAAACTACATTTTATTCTCTTATTCTTCCTCTGCGAAATAAGAACTGAAGGTGGAAAATTAAAGAGTACATTTAAGTGACTTGATTTGTTTAATTTTATTACATCCAGTTATGTACCCAGGCACCCAGGGTACACAAAGTGAATGCCACAGCAGAGAGGTGAGGGAAATGAATTCTGACTCGAGATTCTAGGAAGGCTTCAAAGAGATTACCCGCGAGCTAAGGCTGAACAGACAGGAGAGATTTTAACTGGAGCATTCAGGTAAATGGGGATGGACATTCAGGTTCGGAAAATAGGATACATCGGGAAAGGTGAGTGTGCATGCAAGGGGCATACAGGTTGAACATCCCAAATCTGAAAATCCAAAATGCTCCAAAATCTGAAACTTTTTGATGCTGACATTATGCTCAAAGGAAATGTTCATCGGAGCTTTCCGGATTTCAGATTTGGGATGCTCAACTGTTAAGTATAATGCAAATGTTCCAAAATCCAAAACAATTCAAAATAATCACTTCTGGTCCCAACCATTTTAGATAAGGGATATTCAACCTACAATTAGATATTTTCATGTTGGTCTCCCTCACTGGAATCTAAGATCACTGAGGACAGGAGCTAAGTCTTGTGTATCCAAAACCAAATCCCTTCCAAACTTCCTCAAACCTGCTCCCTTCATAAATGTACCAGATCTCAGAGAATCTTGTAAAACCAAGGGAAAGAATTTGGGTGCTAGCCTGAGGCGGTGAGCACGTCTTGGGAATTTTAAGCAGGGGAATTACTTCATTTGCATTTTCTAAAGATTTGCCTGGCTGTAGTAGAGAGAAGGAATTGGCATAGCACAAGGATTGATGGGGAAAGCAGGGAAGATAGTTGCAGTGGGATCCAAGATGATTGTAATAACCTGTCTGCCTCAAAGCCTCCCAAACAATTTTATCATTTCAAAATATTAAGGGGCAGAATTACTTTTCTAAACACGTAAGAGACTGAGCCTTTCCATCTCAAAACCCTTCATAGCTTTCTTACACACAGAATAAAGGCTAAAGTACCAAGCACAGCACTCAAAGCCCTTCATGATCCGAACCCATTCTACCTTTCTAGGTTTCTCTTGCTCCCTCCCTTCACACGCTCTGGCTTCGGTCAGTAAGGACATCTCCTCCCTTATGACATGTGTATGTATCCCTTTGTGTTTATGAAGGCCACTTACCGTAACCCTTGGAATTTTGCTCTTCTTCCTACTATGGTACCCATCTCATTCTCTGCTGGAGCACAGCGGAGGTCTTTGAGGGCCAGAATGGTGACATGTTCATTCATGCTCTTCCACAATGTTAGCCTAGCACTTTGCACAACACAGACACTTGGCAAGTATTTGTTAAGCAGAATGGAACTGTAACAGCAGTACATTAAATGTATTTGGGTTCATTTAATATTTATTGAGCTCTATAAAGCATGAAGATTGATTCATTTAATTCTATTGAAACGTATAATGCTGCACAGAAATTTTTAAAAACCCCAAAACAAGTTAAAAGAGAAACTAGGAAAAATATACAAAATATATACGACAAAGAGGTAATATCCTTAATATATCAGAATTCCCCAAATCATTCACATCAACAATCTAAAAAATATGGGCAAAGGAAGGGAATACAATCATTCCATTTTTCACTCATCAGATTGGTAAGGATGAAAGAGTTTTAAGGTATCCAGTGGGACTGAGAGTGTCAAAAAAGAAACACACACAGGCTTTGTTTATGAGAGGATAAATTGATGTGCTTCTCTTCAGGAGGTGATTGATTTGTCAACATCCACAAATTTTTAAATACAAAAACCTTTAACCTAGAAATTCCACTCTGAGAAATTTATCCTACAGACAAAAACATGCACAAGCAAAGACCCAGGTACAAAAATGATTGTTGTCACCTTGTTTATAATAGTATACCCATTAACAGGAGATTATTTCAATAATGGTATACCATAAAATAGAAACTGCAGCCACTGAGAGAAATGGAGTAAATCCACAATCATGGACAGAAAATTATTCCAAACTATATCATAAATAAAAGAAGGTACCCTGTAGTTCATGTACTATGATGTTCATTTTGTGTAAAACAAGTGTACACAGATATGCCTGCATATACATGGAATATCTTGAAAACTCTTGACATTGGCTGCAGCTGGGGCAGATTTATTGTACATTGTATATCCTTTTGCATTGTTTGAACCTGCATGTTTTTCAATGTGTTCAATGTTAAAAAGCCACCACCACCCCAAACACACACATTTGTTGATCATTAATTACGCAATAGAAGCAAACCAGGCAGTATGCCTATAACCGTGAATGATACTGCTTATGTCCTCCACGAGTTACAAATACTGTATTAGATATGGTGATTCTCAGAAGGGTTGCTTTTACATACAGACACAATGCATCACCCTTCCCCATCCCACTGAGAATCGGTAATGAGATGCTTTCTACAAGAGAGAGATGCCCCTGAACACAGTAGAACACTTTCTACATATTTTGTTAGTTGATATCAAAGGCTCGTCTGACACCCAAATTTCTCAGGGCATCCACTAACATCTTAACACAATTAATTCATCAAGTCAATCAACTTCACCTCTCCCAAAGTAGAATCTTGGAAAGAGAAACATCGTAGCGGCAAATTTAACAGTGGTGACAAGAAACACTCCAGAGAGTCTGCCTCTCAAAAGTGGTACAATAAGATCTTGAACAATCAGGTTATAAGAAGAGTATACTGAATTATCAGGGTAGGTATAAAGAAGCAAACTAGGAATTATGGAATTACTGAAGACAAATTTAAAACTGAACAGTTTTGCCTGGGTGGTGCCATTACATATGTCAAAGATTTGCTGGTCAAAAATCCCCAATTAATCAGTTTGTCATGAAAAGCACTTCACAGAAAACGCACTTATAGAAAACAATCATCAAAAGAGCTATGCCATTACTACAAAGCTACAGTAATCAAGACAGTGTGGTGCTGACAAAAGGATAGACACATATAGACCAATGGAATGGAGTTGAAAGTCCAGAAATAAACTCTCACATATACAGTTGATTTGCAACAGGGTGCCAAGATAATTCAGTTGGAGAAAAGAAGTCTTTTTCAATAAGCAGTACTGAGACAAATGGGTAGCCATATTGAAAAGAATGAAGCTGGACTCTCACCTCATACCATATACCAAAATTAACTCAATAGATCGAAGACATAAATGTAAAAGCTAAACTCTTAGCAGAAAACAGGTGTAAATCTTTGGGACCTTGGATCAGGCAATGCTTTCTTAGATATGACCAAAAGTAACAAAAGAAAAAATAGATTGGAAACAAAAGTTTCACAAAATTTTTGTGCTTTAAAGTACATCAAGTGAAAATACAACCCACAGAATGGGAGAAAATTTTTGCAAACCTCATATATGATAAGAGACTTGTATCTAGTGCACATTTTACAATTTAATAATTAAGACAATCAAATTAGAAGTGGGCAAAGGATTCTGAATAATCATTTCTCCAAAGATCATATACAAATGGCCAACTTGCTTATTAAGATGTTCAACATCCTCAGCCCTCAGGGAAATGAACAATCAAAATCAAAAGGAGATACCAGTCACATCCACTAGGATGGCTCTAATCAAAGGTAGTAAGTGTTAATGAGCATGCAGAGTAATCGGAACTCTCATGCCCTGCTAGTGGGATTGCAAAACAGTGCAGCCACTTTGGAAAACTGTTTATTTCTCAAAAGGTTAAACACGGTTACTATATGACCCAGCAATTCAACTCCTGGGTATGTATCCAAAGAGAAAGGAATGTCTACATAAAGACTTCAACAAAATGTTCAAGAAACAGCATGACTCTCAATAGTCAAAAAATGGAAACCCAAATGCTCATCAACTGATTAGTGGATAAATAAAATGTGGTATATCCATATAATGGAACACTATTCAACAAAAAGGAATAAAGAATACATGCAACAACCTAAATGAACCTTGAAAACATTAGGCTAAGTGAAAGAAGCCAGTCACAAAAGACCACGTTATGATTCCATTTACATAAATGTCCAGAACAGGCAACAATATACACAGAAAGATTAGTGGTTACCTAAGCATTGGGATAGCAGAAAATGGGGAGCGCTAATGGGTATAGGGTTTTGGTTTGGGGTAATGGTTACGTTCTAAAATCAATCATGGTGATGGCTGCACAACTTTGTGAATACCCAGAAGACCACTGAATTGCACACTGTAAATAGGATGATATATATGGTATATGAATTATATCTCGATAAAGCTGTTATTTAAAAAAAAGTCCTTTAGGGTCAAGTAAGAGGCCAGTCTCTTCGTGTGGACTCTGTGTGCCAGTCCAAGGAGTTGGGCTTTGGTAGTAGCTCAAACCCTGCAGGCCAGCTTAGCACCCAGATTCAGCCTTGGCCTGAGCTCCACCTTGGTTCTGAGCATTTAAATGTTTCTTCCAGAAGCTCCAGGTCCACAGCTCCCTACAGAGCCACCAGTCAGTCACCTGCAGTCTTTGAACCTAAATCAACCTCAATCCACAGGCCCAGTGGGCAGGAGCGTCTGGTGCTAAGGCAGGAGTCCATGTCTGCAATGAAGCAAAGGTGGTTAAAATAAACAAAACATTTAAAAAGCTGGGCGTGGTGGCACGTGCCTATGCCTATAGTGCCAGCTACTAGGAAGGCTGAGGCAGGAGGGAGGATCCCTTGAGCCCAGGAGTTGGAGGTTGCAGTGAACTATGATCCTGCCACTGCTCTCCAGCCTGGGCAACATGGTGAGATCCCATCTCTATTTTAAAAAAGAAAAAATTTTTTTAAAGAGCTATGTCAGGACAATTAGCCACAAGATAAATGTTGATACTGGTATGTATATTCAAAGACATGACATTAAAATTCCAAACCCTTTAAACAAGCACACTTAAAAGTACTAAAATGCTTCTCACATAGTATGTATTAATTCTTTTCAGGTCCTATTTTAATTCATCATTTTTATAGCAATCAAAAGAATTTTTGAAATAATCCATTTTTTATTCAAATAGAACCAATTTAACAATCAAGGTCATAAGGCTTAAAAACTTTTGAACTTGGTTTTGGATTCAAATGGATAGTTTACTGTCAGCAGCCATTAAAATAATACTCTTAGCCAGGAGCGGCTAAGAATTACACCAGTAATTCCAGCACTTTGGGAGGCCAAGGTGGGAGGAACACTTGAAGCCAGAAGTTCAAGCTCATCCTGGGCAACATAGCGAGACCCTCCATATCTACAAAAACATAAAATAATAAAATTCTTGATCTAGGACCAGATGAAAAGGAGGGATAGGCAATTTGTTTTCAAGTACACATTAAATTTTGTTAAATAACATGTCTGTATAAAACTATTCTGTGAATGAATCAAACTAGATTTTTTTTTTTTTGAGACAGGGTCTCACTCTGTTGCCCTGGGAGAGTGAATGCCGTGGCATCATCCTAGCTCACAGCAACCTCAAACTCCTGGGCTCAAGGGATCCTACTGCCTCAGCCTCCCGAGTAGCTGGGACTACAGGCATGCGCCACCATGTCCAGCTAATTTTTTCTATATATTTTTAGTTGTTCAATTAATTTCTTTCTATTTTTAGTAGAGACGGGGTCTCACTCATGCTCAGGCTGGTTTCGAACTCCTGAGCTCAAACAATCAGCCCGCCTCAGCCTTCCAGAGAGCTAGGATTACAGGCGTGAGCCACCGCGCCCAGCCCAAACTAGATTTTAAAAGGTAGTGGGCACAGGGAGAGCTGTTATACAATCTACCCAGTCACATAGTGAATATTCTCATTGTTTTTATAACATAAAGTGAAGTTAAGCTCTAGTCTCACGCCAGTGTTGAGTTCACCTGATGAACCCCCGCCCTTTCTTGCTCATCTAGTCCTGCAAATAGAAATCCTACTTCTAAGGGAATCAATTTCTCTTTTTCCCAATACTATGGCTCAAGAACTGATAGTACAGCTCAGAAGCCTAACCAGTATTTATGGATGTCAGTCACAGAATCCTGAAACTAAGCCATTAGAGAAAGAAAAGAAAGAAAATCGGTTCTGTTTCATGCCATTTATTTTGGACACAATGTTCCCCCTCCACGTTAGTGAATGTACTAACCTCACTTAAACAAAGATAAGTGAGACAAGGACAGACGGATTTGAGGACGAAGCCTGGGGTCTGAGGCCCACCACACATCTCTTACTTTCAACTTACCTTTTCAATCTTGCCCCATCACTCCTCCCTCTCTCTTAAAACTCTAGGTCAAACCGTCTACAGGCTACTCTCCAAACGTGATTCAAGCTTTCCTTCCAGCACATTGTTGCTCCCATCATTTCCTTTCTTGGAAACACTGCCTTTCTCTCAGCCCCGTTTGGTCTTTACTGGTTCACATCTTACTCTTCTTTTGAGACCAAGCAGAAAAGCTCAACTTTGCATGTAGCCTCCCCTAACACTCCCTTACCTCTGGAAGTCACGTAAGCTCAGTGCTACAGCACAGCCAGCAGCGACTGCCATCGTCCTGGCACTAAGAGCAAGCACACAGGACACTGGGCTGACTTAACTCCATCTCCCCTTGTAGAACAGAAGGTCTGTCTGGGTGAGGCCTGTAAGGTCTTAGAAGATTACAGCAATAATTTATTAAAAATATTCATCTGCTTCAAGTTATACAAACAATTTTAATGCAACATTCAATAGGGCATCTTTCCCATTGCTCCCAAGATTTCGTCTCTTTCTGCTGCTGTAGGCATAGGTGGCTTCACTCCATTCTGTCTTCTCTGGTTCATGATAGAATTCTGTGTATAGATATAAAAAAAGAAACCAAAATTGGTCATGTATTAAATGCTAATCACTTGCCAGTGATTTGCTATTGCTTCCTCAAAAAGGAAATTCCAAAAGACAAGTTAAAAAAAAAAAAAACCTAATTATAGATTCCAGATAAATGTTTTCAAACTATTAACAATTAAATAGAAGTAGTAATTCCCATAGGAATATATTAACAGCAATTGGGATGGGGACATACTGTGTGTGTCCAAAGCACAAAAATTTATCTAGTCCACTAAAAAGTGCTACTGAACAATTGCTAAACAAAACCAACAGTGCATTTAGCAAAGGAAAAGGAAATAGCCAGGCCCAGTACTCAGGGAAACAGAAATTATATACCAATGTCTTAAGAAAAATGGGCGCATTTTAACTACTGTGGATGGCAGTGGGAAAGGAGGAGGCAGAAATAGAAGCCTAACATGATATGTTACAGCAGGGCTGTTCATCTCCAGGAAAACTAAATTTATAACAAGGCTATTGTTTTAGGACTACAGATACTTACATACCTAGGAAACCCACCTATACTAAAACTGCATTCTTATAGCTTAGAGTAGGATGAGGCAGCTAACAAGAGCTCTCAAGGATCTGTTAGCGCTAAAAGAGCACACAGAGCATAAAGTTGAAAAGTTAAGTTTCCCTACAGCCATCATTGGGAAAGGATTATGGGTATTGACTAATTTCAGGCCTCAGTTTCAGTCTGAGAGATGGGTTTAACATAAAGCTAATCAAGCAAGCCTTACCCAGAATTTCCGACAGTTTTTGTACTTCAAGAAATAAGTGGAACATCTTTCCCTGTCATAGTTATTTTCATCCATACATCTGGCAGAAGCATCAGATTCCTTGAATACACGAGAAGCATCATTTAAAAGGCAGAATGAAATCTAAAAGCAAACTAAAGTTGCTTCCCCCCCAAAGCAAATAATGTGAAATAGTTCACTTTTGTTCATTTTAATGGGTAGACACTAACAAAAGCTGAATAATCTTGCCAACTATCCCAGCACTCACTCTGCTCAGGCGGACATCTTCCTTTTCATCTGGGCCAGTTTTCTGAATCATAGGAATTTGAGCCAGAGCACTGACTGTAATCAATTAGTCCAGTAACCATTTAACAAGAAACTGAAACAAGGTGAAGTATGTTCAAAATCACTGCTGTGCACCTAGAACCCACAGTCTCCTGACTCACAGTACAGATCTCCTGCTTTTCCAAATCCTCTCTCTGACTTGAATGTTTGATTGTTAATGCTGGCTTCAAGGTTTCAAGTAAATTGCTAATCACTGGCATAGATTAGGGAAACCTACATTAACACCATTCATCTCAACAAATTTTTGGCTATCATTTACTCCATTCCACAAGTAAATACACTATTACATAAGCAAATTTTAATAGATACTATTAATATCACTTAAAACCAAAGTGAGCAACATAGGGCTATGTGTTGAAAGGAAGGTAGGTACCACCTGAGGATTAAACTTAAGCTGTCTGAACAGAAAGTAGATTGGATAACTAACCTCAAAGTGAAAGGTGTAACTCTCAGGAGTCATCCAAAGGAAAGGTTTAACTAAACTAGCAGGCATTGCTTCACAGATCTAAGAAACATCTTCTACTCAAACAGATTTACTTAATAAAACTGTTGAAAAATGACCTAATATACAGAACAAAGCTAAATTTCTATGCCAAATATTTAATGAATGTATCTATTTGGAAAATGCACATGGGATCAGGGAGCATAATTTTCATAGCACCAGCATGATGACTCCGTTATTTAAGGGTAGCAAAGCCTTAAGTATTGCAAATCATACCAAATAAATGCCAATACAAGCCTATCATTAAAACAAAACAATTGACCAGGCACGGTGGCTCACACATATAATCCTAGCACTCCGGGAGGCCTAGGCAGAATTGCTTGAGCTCAGGAGTTCAAGACCAGCCTGAGCAAGAGTGAGACCCCATCTCTATTAAAAAGAGAAAAAAACAGCCAGGCATGATGGCATTTGCCTGTAGTCCCAGCTACTTGGGAGACTGACGTAGGAGGATCACTTGAGCCCAGGAGTTTGAGGTTGCAGTGAGCTAGGCTGAGGCCACAGCACTCTAGCCTGGGAAAAAGAGTGAGACTCTGTCTCAAAAACAAAATAAAACAAAACAATTGTGTTGATGAGATACCTTTGTGAAAACCCTCAGGCTCTTAATAGGCTAATTCTATTATCAGCCCAATACTTTCAGCCAGGTGGTCTCAAGAATGTGATGAAATTATTCCCATTAAAACAGTAAATTTCAGTGACGGTGTAAAAATGTCATACCTTCCAATTTTCCATGTTTGAAGATTTTGCTCAGTGTTACATATGCCTGTCCAGGTTTACAGTGACAACTAAATGCTTGAGTATACAAATACGGGAAACTAAAGGTGAATCTTTGTTAGCAAAATTATGAATATCTAAAAATGCTCTAGTGAAATAATAATATGTTAGCCAGCAATTTTTTATACAGAAATAACTTTATTCAACAACTGCAGAAAACAGACGCCCACAAAATTAGAAGAAGCCTGTTTTTCCAACTTAGCACTCATGAAAATTAAAAGCAAATTAGCCTACCGACAAACAAGGATTTATGTCAGGATCTCTAAGCCTCCGCATTACCACGGGCATCCTAACAGTCTTCTTTACTGAAGGGAGACAGAGAAAAATGAGTCATACAATGAATAACAAGAAATCAATAGATCTCAAAAGCCCCACTTGAAAATTTAATTTTGGCATAATAATCATCCAGTGAGGAACATGTACCCTCTGCATTTTGAGAATAAAAACTTGCATGTGTTTTTCTTTTGTTTGCCATGATGCCTCGACACGAAGGCCACATACTGAAATTCACCTACTAAAATTTGATTATAATATCCAGTAAGAAAGACAGTTCAACTATAATTTACCTATAGTTTACTCTTAAGTTTAAGCAATTAAATGTATTGACAAAATCTAAGATTATAGTATGTATTCTAACGATTACTTTCTTACGATCAGCATACAAAATAAGAATGGAATAATTTAGTACAGCCCAACTTTACAAAAAGCATTCATCAACTAAAGTACAGAGTGCCTACTGTGTGGCTAATACCAGGGTAGCCAATACATCAAAAAGCCAACTTATTGCTTAGTTGACATTTCAAAGAGCCAGTGTTTTTTTAAAAAAAAAAAAAAACGTTGAAATTTTACTTCCAGTGTCATCTTCTATTTAATCAATATTTCCCTGGCTTGAAGGAAGTCAGAGAATGCTATTGTGGTTCAGGTAATCTTCCAATTCAAGTCTTAGAGACACAGCTTTGCAAAATTATCGATTAAAGATGATCACAGTTCCCAAAGAGCCAATCAGTTATTCCAAGTCAAGTCATATACTTGGGTAACAGGTATGTCAACTATATCCCAGAATACAGTTGTTCTCTATAATGGAATTCAACTGAAATTGGTATGCCTATTATCCTCAAAGAAATGTCACAGAAAGAAAAGAGAAAATTCAAAAATCAATACCAAAATAATTATTTCAAAGTGACTTCTGTTTCAATATATTGGTATGCTATTGATGAACTACCCACAAATATTTTAAAATGCTCTGAAGTAAGCTTAAGGAGCTGATCTAACTTGTATTCCTGAATCCTGTTCTAGCTTAATCATTCTTCTACCTAAATATCAATGGAGAAGCCAGCAAAAATAATGCAGTATGACTTACAAAATCCCACTGAATTAAATTGGTCAGTATAACCAGACAGAGGTCAGAATTCTTGTTCGAAATGGTTTCTGCTTTCCTTGCCCAAGGTAAGACCATCGAAAAATATCAGTCATGTTAAAAGATATGAAGTGTATTCAGGAAAAACAAACAAACCCCATAAAGTCCTGATAAGTGGAGGTATTCTCAATCAAAAGTCACCCAGTCCAATTTCTTTTATTATGGGAAAGATCAGGATGTCAGGGCTAAAGTAGACCAACCTTTGCTAAGGAGGATGGAAAAGAGTTTGGTTATTTGGGGTCCTTTAACTTTTAATAGCCACTAAATAATCATTTTATGATTTTCATCAAACAATACATGAAAATACCCAGCCAAGAGAAACATCTTGGCCAAAAGGAAATTCAAGCAGCCATCCAATTATATCTAGAAGTTTCTTCCTCTCCTGAACACAATTTTTTTTGGCTTCTTCCTGAGTTTGACTTCTTCCTAAGAGAGATGATGGTACTAAGTAAATTCAAAGCTTCCTTTTTTATATCTATTCTGTGATATGTGAACACAGAACAAGGATCAAAGGCAGACAAACTTGTATGGAATTCAAGTTGTGTGTCTTACATTAAAGTATTCTACTCTGTATTTTATTATCATCAGTTAGAAATTCTTTAAAAACTCTACCTAGGTAACATCACATATACTCCATCAGGTTTGCTGCATGAGTTTATTCACATTTCATTTCCTTTTCCTTCCGGATTCTAAATACAAGTCATCCTAAGTTTGGATTTCCGAAATTCCCCTCTTTTGCATGAATTCCTCATGTATTAATTAGAAATGAAGAGGAAATGTCAATTTACAGTGAGGACCCAGGCTGAAGGGCAAGGTCGAATGCTCCACCAAAGAGGCCCTATCTATTATACTTATTAATACTTTCTGATAATGTTACAGGTTCTACCACTCACAGAAGATAGCCAGAAAGAAAACCAAAGATTTGAGGGAGGGGCCGCGAAACCACAGCACATTTGAGGACTAACTCTAAAATTCACTCCAAAAGGCAAACTGTTTAGTAAAGCAGTTCTTGATTTCCCACCCAGTGGTTCACGTCCCCACTCTTCCAGTAGCTTAGAAAGGGAAAGGGGAAGGGGACGTGACTCAACACATCCATGACTACATGCCGGTTTGAGCCCAGGCAGGGTCCATGGCTCTGCTAAACCGGGAAGCTGACACACACCACGCCGCTAACTCACTGCGGCGTGCAGAGGAGCAGGGGCAAGAAGTCAAGGGTGGCATACCGGAGGGGGAAGGGGAGATCGAAGGAGAACCTGGAGAGAGGCGAATCCGAGGCCTCGCTGCCTTCCGCTGTGCTGCCCGTCAGTGTCTAATCCTGGACGGAAGGCACAGGTGAACACACCTTGCTTTGCCCTGCGACTGAGCCGAGAGGGGCAGGGGTCGAGAAAAACGCAAGGAAGTGGGGGCGGGGACAGGTGATTGCGCTTCAAAGGCTGGAGAAAAGGAGGATGAAGGACGAGCTGGTGATGTCCGGACGAGGCAGAGGTCACCTTCCTCGCCCCCGCTCCGAACAGACCCGTGTGGCCATTGGAGTAGCGGACAGGAAGGGGCCCGCGCTCCGGCGAAGCCTGGTGGGAGCGGCTCCGCGCAGCAGAAGCGGATTCGGACCCCGCGGCGGCCCAGGTGCGCCTGTCTCTTCCCTCTAGCCTTCAGCCGCCGCGGAGGGAGGGGCGAGGGACCACTCACCTCGGGGCGCCGCTCCGGCAGCGCCCAGGCACTCTCCAGCTCCAAACACGTCAATGGCTCACGAAGCAGGACCTTAAGTAGCGCGCATCCCAACTTGCTGCCCCCGCTCCCCGGCGGCCGCTCGTCCAATCGCCCTGCGCCTCTGTCAGACTGACAGCCGCATGGGGCTCTGCGAGGTGGGGGCGGGCGAGCCTCGCCCCGCCCCCGACTGGCGAGAGGAGGGCCGAGAAGGGAGAAGAGGGCGGGGCGGCGCGCACGGACCCGCCCCCGCCCCCGCCCCGCCGCGCCCCCCGTGCCCCGGCCCGCCTCTTAACACTTCGGCTTGACGGGCGGCGCCGTAGACCAATCGGCGTGCCGGCTACTGGCCTCGGCGGCGCCGAGTGGCAGGTCCCGGGGCGGAGCGCGTTTGGGGGGCGGGCTCAGCGGCGGGCGGGGGCCGGGGGCGGGCCGACGGGAGGCGGGGGCGGTGGCAGAGTAGGTCGGGGGAGGCGGCGGTGGGCGCGACGTCGGCGGCGGCGGCGGCGGCGGCGGCGGCAGCTGCAAGTTGGGCTGCAGGGGCAGCGCATACACTACAATGGCTGCTGGAAAGAGGCGTAAGGAAACAATTTCCAGGCCCGCCGCGTCCAGCCCGAAATATGAGAAAAAAATTATTAGAAATTCCGCGGGCGGTGTAAAGGCGGCGGACGGGCCGGAGGGAGGATGTTAAAGCCCCGCGGTGAGTTCTCCCGGGGTCCGGGGCGGCGGAGAGGCGTTTAGCGGGAGAAATATCAGGGTTATTTAAATTATGGGACTAGCTGAGGGGGCAGAGGAGCAGCGGCGGCGGCAGGAGGAGGAAAAGTTTGTGCTACTCTCAGCCCCTGCTCAGGACCCCAGAGAGAAAAATAATAATAAAAAATAAAATAAAATAATTAAGCGGGGCTGCGAGGACTACCGAAGTCGCTTCTGACAGGGCAGGGGGCGATGCGGCTGGGGACCCGAAGGTGAGGTCGGTGGGAAAAAAAAAAAACCCTTTATTCAGGGTCTGGAAAGTTTGAAAAGTTTTCCTCCTCCTCCTCCTCCTCCTCCTCCTCTCTGGTGCTGTGAATATTGTGACAGCGGCAGCGGCAGCAGCGAGAGCGGAAGACATTAGAGACCCGAAAAATAAGGGAAAAATTAATATAAATTCAGTTTTGAGAGTAAACTCTCCGCATTTTCCACCAAAACATCCCGGGGGAAGGTCGCTTCCCAAAGGGCCTGGCGGAAACCCGCAGTCGGCAATATTTGGGGGGCACTTTGAGTGACTTGGGGTAACTTTGCCCCTTTTTCAAAAGAGGTTTTTCTTTTCTGGAGAAATGAATTTGTTTTTGCCCTTTCCTCAGGTGGGCGAGTCGGGGTCGGGGTGCGGGGTCTGCGGGGAGGTGTGAGCCCGGGGTGTGTAGCTGCGAGGGGGGGTAGGGGGAGGGGGTGCTAAATGAAAGCAGGAGATCGGCACAGAGCAGGGACAGCTTGTTGTCAGTATCATAAACAACCAAAATGGAGGGAGAACTCAGGCATATAACCAAATAAAAATTTTTTAAAAATCGCAAAAAATCCCTAAAAATCCGGGATGCTCCCCCTTTTCTCGCTAAAGGTAAAAGTATGTACCGCCTTTCCCCTGAAGTCCATTTTGACTTTGCAGGGACCAAGGAGTTAATATTTATTTATTTTTTAAAACTTTCGAAGGGCAAAAAGCCTTTTATAACTCAACCGACAATGAGAAAACGTGAAAATCCGATGCAAGAGAAGCAGGGGGAGGGAGGGGAGAGGTGGAAGTGCAGAAACTACTAAACTTATGGGTAATGTGGACTGATCTGAGATAAGATAAACACTATATTTGCTATTTTATAACTCTCTTTTAATGATCTTTGCGGGGTTTTTTTTGGTGGAAAAAAAGTGATGCCATTTTCTTAATAGAGTTAATATGTGTGATTGGAAGAATAAACCTTTCCGGCTTTAGATTGCATTTTCGTCGCATTTATGCTTCAGGTTTTGTTAGTGGCTCCCTCCTTTCTTTAAACTGGGCTCTACAGAGGAGGGGTAGAGAGGTGATGTTGCACAGAGAGACTTGAGTGCAAGACTGGAGTACCTTTTGGGGAGGGGTGGGAAGTTGCTTGGTTTCGCCCTTCCTGACACGTTTGCTTCACCTGTTCATCCTTACTAAAGAATGTTAAGCTGAAGTTTTCTGGTTTTATGTATATAAAAGGATGGTGCCTCTTGCATCACATTGATGGTAATGGGAAAGTGCTGCTGATGTTGGTTCCACGTGGGATATGGGACAGACCAGGGCATTTTAAAGGGACAGCTTCTCTTTTCTTATGGTTTTCATCACCTACACAGAATCACTGTCTGAGGACCAAAAGTGGAGGTGCTGGGAGGGTGTGGTGATGAAAGAGCCTTCTCTTTCCTTTACTCTAGTGCACCCACCTTTAGGAGTGATGGAGGGAGAAGAGGGATAAACAGGCTCAACAGAAGATGGATATGTGTGTAGATTAGTTTGTATCCAAGCTGTTCTTTTTTGTAACAAGCCTTCCCAGGAACTTTTCATGTTACATTGCTTTGCTTTGGAAGCTGATTTTGGAAGGAATTTTGGAAAAATGGAAATAGTTGAAGGTGTGTGGTGTAATGGTATAGCATTATTGAACAGTTATGAATTTTGTGCAATGAGATCAAAGAGATATGTATGCCCGTAATGTGATTTTACAGCCATTTTGCTAATATTCAGTTTGGTTTAAGGTACATTGAGGACTTCTGGTTGAAAATTATAGACAGAGTGGTGAAGATTCTTTAACATTGTAAGCAGTAGGCATTTCTTTGGAGTGGGGGGAAGCACACAAACCAACACCATGGAAAAGTTTACATATTTATCCATTTTTAAAGCCCATCCTATACATATGCTGTAACTTTGCACCTTTGAAATGAAAAGATTTTAAAACCCTGAGACTTACCAGTTTGCATCTTTTAAGTTGAATTTATTTGTGTTATTTAACAGAAAGTGCTTATAGACCATCAGCTACTATCGTCTCTTGTGTTTTAGATTTTCACAATATTTTCAAAATTTAAAATACATAGTTAGCCATACTGTATTTGCGATTAAGGTTAATCTTGAAAAGAAATTACTTGTATTCCATTTTCCACAGGTATATGGAGTTTCTGAAATAAATCCCCATTTCCCTTTGTTTTTATGATTTATAGAAATGGACTAAAACTAGAGCTGAATTTTTAGACTTCTTGTACAGAATGTTTTTTCTTGTCATACTGTATAAACAAATTATTGATTTGTAGTCCATTATATGTTAACATGTGTTCACAACTGAGCTTTTCTCTCCACCTTTCTGTAAATATCTCCATAACAACATTATGTTGGTGTAGTGTTTGAGTACATCATCTTGTGGTTTCTGATTTTGGAAGCAATTACAACTTTCTAAACACTTATTTAAAAATGAGTTTATCCCATGACCCACAGTTAAATCAAAATTGATTGGAAAAGGATTAAGCTATCAATGGAGAAGAGAAACTCCTCCCCCCCAAATAATCTTCCATCCAGAGGTTTCAGAATGCCATTAATACTTACAAAATCATTGCAGTTTATCTTTTTTGGCTCAAGACAGTCGCATTGACTGTAAGTAGTCAGAATTATTCTATGCATTTAAAATAAATGAGTTTTAGATCTTGAATGGTTGCCACTTTGACAAACCAGATACTAATATTAATAAATTCAATCTCTATAAAAATGAAGAAAAAGTATTTCTTCCATTTATATTTAGGTCATTGTGTTATTCAGGTTGTTCGGACATGATTGGTTTATCGTCAACCTAAATAGAAGTGGCTGGTATTGTCATTTTTTTCTCTCTCTCATATAGGATGGTGTAAAACTTTGTTCATGCTTGGGTGTTACACAACTGGCTACTTGTCTGAATTAGAAAATATACTCAGAGTGCACAAATATAGAGTCTGTAATTCCTTAGAGAGTCTTATTTAAATAGGGCACAACACAATATCTAATTTGAATTGATTATATTGAGCTTTTTTGATGCCTTAGAAGTACTACCTGTTGAACATCCTTTGTCTGAAGCTACTCTTAAATTATACCAGTTTACAGAAATAATGTAATGTTTGTATACTCAAAATCTTTATTTCAGTTAGAATCAGAGAAACCTCACAGAGATTCTTATTTGAAATTTATATGCCTAATTTTGCTATTTGAAATTCTATAGAGAATTTAGCAGCTGTAGAAGATGATTTATAGTTGTGGGCTAATACTGATAAAAATTTTTTATCTGTATTTTTATTATAACCAAAATATTTTAATAAATAGACATTTTACAACTAAATAAATTAGTGAATTTGATTTTTATCAGTATAGCTTAAAATGTTAAAAATACTCTTTGTGTTTTAATATTATACAATGCTGGGGGGTTTTCTTCATTTTTAATATAATCCTTATATGCATTTTGGTTTGGTATTCTGCAAATTTTCCTTTCTAAGGATTAAATTGTTGTTTCCTAAATTAAAGGTAATGCTCCTATCTTAACCAAAATTTGAAAAGCCAGATACTAAAACATATCTGTTGCTATGTTTCCTGTTTTGTATTAGTAATCATTTGCCTCCTGAGCTGTGTAATCTAAATAATCATTTCATCTAGGAATGTTTTAGTATATTTTATTTAGAATCCTATTCTTTGGAAATTAAGATATGTGAAAAATTACCTGTTACACATACACCCCCCCAAGAAAAAAAGTTTTCCTGAATAATTTTACTTACACTGCCTGCAATACATATTCTTTTTAATGTGTTTGCAAATGTATAAGAAATAAATATAAATTTTTTCTCTTTATATTGATAACATCTCAGATTCTTTAGTTAAGTTATTTCAGTAAGGAAAGAGTTTCAAAAGGAGAGAACTGAATCGGTTCAACAAAGTCCAAGATAGTGAATATGTTCAAGGTAAAAGGGCTATAAATCATCCCTTAAGCCATTTTTAAATGTTTTAGGAACCTGATAAACACCTTTTTTGAAACATCGAATATTTTCAAAGTATACCAGTCACTTCTAAAAAATAAAGGTAGACCTTTAATTTCTTTAATTTTAACAGGAATTAATGTAGGTAGCATATTTAACCAATTGGTGTTTACATGGTAGCCATGGAAAAGTATTTACAAATAAGTTAAATGTGAGAGCAGGATACATCGGATTGATGAACTGTAAAGTTAACCGTGATTTTAGAATTCATGCATAGGAATTCATTTCTATTTTAACATAAGAACACTTTAGAAGTAACTAATTTTTACTTTTTGTATTTATTTCATTGCTTAAATTTTTTGAAATGCCCAAACCTAAAATCCACTATTACTACTGTTCATTTTATATCAGGGCAACTTTTATATCTCATTTGCAAATTTCATTTTAAAATTTGAGAAATTAAATGAAAATTTTTAGATTATTTTATAAAAGTATTGCTGTATAGTTATTAATGTTTGAAGTCATGAGAAATATATGTGTATGAAAGCCTAGTAGAAATTATTACAGAAGCATAATTTGATTTTTACTTTTAAATCAATTAGCCTGCTGCCAGTGGTTGCATTCTACTCAGTGTATACAGTTGACCCTGCCTCCTCTTTGCAGGGTGGTACTGACAAGGATTTGGTGGTATGGAACTATCAAGGGCACTTGGGTATTTTTGTTTCTGATTTTGTGGATGTATTGGTGTTTGTTGTTGTTAAGGATTTTGCTCCTTTTTCAAAAATACTTATCAGAATATAAAAAAGCATTTTTATAAAACAAATAATATCTCATTTTTAAAAAGTGAGGTGGTGTGATACTGCATTAAAATTGTTAGTATTTAAAAGTCCCTGAATGTCTTGTAAACAGAGTTACTGCAGGATCATGGCATTAAAACTAACCACAGTGTGTTTTGGGAATTTGAGATGACTACCTAAGAAATGTGTGTGCATATGTAGAATGAATGATCTTATGCAATTATGTCCTAGGTTAAGAGGACAATTTGCTTAAAATATTTCCTTGTATTTAAAAAAAGTGAAATCTTTTCCTAATCTGGAAACATAGGAAACCTGGAAATGTGAAGGTGTTAGAAAGCAAAAATGTTTCTTGGGTGCCTTTTAAAAATGAGAGTTTTAAAGAATGAAAATATATAACAACAACATAAGTGTGGACTAAAATGTCCAAAATTGATGGTAAACAACTGGGTAGATAAGAATTTCAGAATAAAATAACAATTATGGTAAATTTAAAATTCAACTTACATGAATTAAGAATAACCAACTAGAAAGTAAAAACTATACATTTACTTTAAAAAAATGAGAGTGATAATTGGGGGAACCTATCAGAGTATATTTTTAATACAAATTGGTGGTTTTATAATGACCTTTTAAAAATAAATTCCCAAAGTCTTTCCTCCTCATCTTCTTAGATTTGGATTAAATTAATTTAAATTCTAAGAATAACTTATAGTGGTTTTTTTGGAATTCTTTTTTAAAAAATAAGAAAAAAATCATTTTCTGCTATTTTTAAAAAAGCTTTTAAAGATTGTTTTAAATGTGTACCTACATGAAGTGTTCTGAGAACTTTAAAAACTATTAAAAATTGCTTTCATCATTATTCATCAGAAAGCTTAAAACTTTCCTTTAAGTTAATGAAATAAATTTTAAAACCAATTCTAAGAATAGTTTGCTTCATGGAGTTTTTTAGAGCAATTTAAATAATTTCTTACAGACTCGATAACATTTTAAAAGCTTTCCACAAGATAAAGATAACATTTTACCAACAAAGTTCTTAATTTCTGGAATGTTTTTAGGTATATGCTGCCAATGAAAGGAATTTTTTCTTTCTCATTTATTAATTAGCAATTGATTTTCAAAAGGAGAATCTAAGCCTGTGAGTGTTATGTTCGGAAATAGAAGTTGCCAAAATATTGGAAAATATTTTGAAAGTGGAGGAGGCATCTTAAAGGGCACTCGAGAGTTCTCTACCAATTGTGAATGATGTGCCATTGCAGAGTCTTCAGTTCTACTTTTTTGGATAGTAAGAGCCTCATTTTAGACTTTTAGTCATTAAATATTTGAATTATTGTCTCAAACCGATATTGGAATTGCACACATACAAAGTGATTATGAGTTCCTATCTTTTAATTTCTGAATATGAGAATATTCTCAGAATAAATGCTACAATTAAAGGACTGCCATCTGACTTCAAATATATGTGTATATATATATATATATATATATCTTTAATCAATAATTTAACATGAAAGTCTTTAACCTTAATATACATTTTTGGAGACTGTTAAACTAGAAATTGATTAGAGAATGAAGAATTTAGTGCCTTTGGCTAAAAGACAAAATTAGAAAATGTTATCAGTTTTGTTCCCTTGAAGATACATTAATAAACATTGATTTAATTGTTCTTGATCAGGAGAATTTTAAGAAATTGAACCTGGTAGCTTAAGATAGTTCAAGTGTACAGGCTCAAAATAGCACCAGTTAAATTTTAGTCTGCCAGATTTTCTCAGTAACTTGGTTTTATTTTCTTGTATTGTCTTAATACTGATATTACATAGAGCCCACATCACTTTTCATCATACTCTAAAAGAGTTATAATAAGTAAGTTTTATTTTTATCAACTTTAGGCAATGAAGTGGAAATACTGTTTTGTATGAGAGTGCATTTCCTTTCTCAAGCCACTTTTTGTATTTCCTAATGTCATTTCTTTAGGTATTGTATTCCAATGAAGAGAAATTAGCTACATTACTTTAAAACTAAATTTGTTATTTGCTGTTTATGGAAGAGTTGTCACTTTATATATTTGGATAAGACCTATTATAACCTTAAAAATAAATATTAATATGACCAGGATATCTGATTGTAAGCTATACCTCAAACATGAATCTACTTTCCTTGTACCTTTAAAATTGTTTTCTAAATAAATCCAAGAAAATGTTTTTCTTGTGTTTTGCTAATTTGTTATTCTCTGAGGTAATTTAATTGAGTAAAATTTCAATGTAGATTATGTTTCTCTTCTAATCATAGTAGCAGTCTCTCTGAAAATCACTTTTCAAATTCATAAGGTTTTAGCATTAAAATAGAATTAGACATATAATAAAATTGGTTAATTGGTACCAAGAGTGGTGGTGGAAGCAGCCCTATTAGTTCTTATTTGGAAGGGTTTAAAAGGTTTCAAAGAAGAAAAGCACCTGTGAGAATAGGGCACACTGAACAGGAGTTAGTGGCATTTTGTGCTTTTCTTTTTGTTGCTTCATAAAACTCGAACATCCTCAGGGCTACTGTCATACAAACAAGTAAGACTTAACTGTGCTCTATGTAAAGTACTTGTATCAGGTCTAGCTTTTAATGTAATTTACTTCAGTTTACTCTTAAGAAAAAGGTTTAAGAAAAATGTTTTTCAGCAATAATTTGGCATATATCACATTTTAAAAGATACAGTATATAAAATACATTGTCATAATTGTTTACCCAAATCAAAACGAAAATAAACTATCAACTAATAGATTTAATTAGACTTAGAATAAAGACTTTAAATATTTAACTGAATAACTTGATTTACTGCTGAAATATACGAAATTTTAATTGAAGATGGTTGTTTTTGTATGTGAATCTATTTTTTATGCCCTGAAGTTTATAAACAAAGTTAATGCATATAAAAGTCGAGCGGTCTGTAGAAATTCCTAAGCATGTATCCTTTGACAGTTAATAAAATATTTTTTAAAATACATAACCAAAATTAAAGATCATAGTATATTCAGTTATTTTTTTCAAGGAAAAGTGGTGACAAATGTGTTAGTATTCAATTGACTGTTTATTGTATTTGAATTTTTAATTATTAAGCATTTAATACTTTTAGTGATATTTTAGTTTTTTTGAGTACTGTTACAGATGTTTTCCTTAAAAAGCCTTTCTCTTTGGACATTATAACCTAATGTTTGCACTTCCTATCCCATGATTGCTTTTGTGAGATTGCTAGTAATCAGACAGTTATTTTAGAACTCTGTAACTGCTTTTCTTTAATAGGAGTACTCCTGTTTCCAAGATCATGTTATTCTTGAAAGAAATTCCTATTTTGGAGCACTTTCAGTCATAGCTTGGGTTATCTTTTTAAATATATACTAGAGATATAGTTGCTCTTACTTAAACATTGTATCCGATGTGATGCCTGAATTTGATCATACTCAGTTCACCTTTTATTGGTCAGTGCAGAAAGAGGACGAGAAAGCAGTTTGTTATGAGAGAAGTGCAATTGATCACATTCTGAGGCTGACTCATAATAGCTTTTCTTCAGTGCATGCTACCTCTTCCAGAATTCAAAGGAATTTCCTAATTAAAACCAAAATACCCGTGTGTCTAAGAAGTTTTTTCCTAATCAGGTTTCAGGCACACTTGTGTGTGCCTCCACTGGCCCTTTCAAGTGTCCTTGCTGTCTGCATCTATTTGGTTCTCAGTGCTGCCACCCTGTGTATGGCAGTGCCTCTACTACATGCACTAATTTTGTGTGCTTTTTTTTATCAAGCTGTAACATCCAAAACCACTTCTGGAAAATGAGCAAACATGTTAAAACTAATATAAAAGGTTCTGTGGTATGCTCTGCTTCTGTGCTTAATGCTGCACTAAATCTAGATTTTTTAAAGTTGCACAGTTCAGAAGTATGGTATACAACTGCCAAAGATAAAATTTGGAAAATTTTAAAGTAAATACCTTTATCTGTTTCATCCATCATTTCACTGAAATAAAGGAGAACTGGACTAGTATTCTAAATCTAGCTTGAAATTGATCAAAAGAAACAGAGGTTCTGATCCTTTAAAGATGAGAGACATTACAAGATTTTAATTTTAGCCAAGTTTTAGTTAAAAGTTTTTCCTAGTAAAAACAAAACCAAAAATGAGCACAAAAAAGAAACTGTTTCTGTTTAAAAGAAAAAGAAACTTGATTGGTTGAATTTTTCAGTGAATCATTAGCCAACATGACTTTTAAATTATATCACCCAGAATATTTTGAGTATTAATGCTATGCTTCAGCCATGAAATACTTTGGCTGGATAGCAGTCTTTGCTTTTACCTATATTATCTCATTAATTTTCACGGCAATCTTGTGAGACAGGAAGTGCAGGGTATGCAAGAAGCAGCAATGATTTTAGAAGTGAGAATTCTGTTACTTTTTAGAATGGACAGACCACAAAAGTTAATTATTATAAATTAATTTGCTGGCATAAACCTAAATTATGTCTATATTGAAGTTAATACATTGAGAAAGCAATAAATTTGTTGCAGAAATAAAAAATTTAGACAAAAGGTTGACAGTAACTCAAATTAGAAAGTGCTATATGTCTACTTATTTTTAAGCTGTACGTAAGGAATTAGGGGAAAATTTATAAATTTACTAAATTAAAGGAGATTTTTAAAGATATAAGCCTAAAGTTTGTTTTACAGTAAGAATCTTAAATAGGCACAGTTTTATTAATTTTTGCTTTAAACAAATTTATAGCA
Source organism: Avahi laniger (assembly GCA_963575035.1). Lineage (NCBI taxonomy): Eukaryota > Metazoa > Chordata > Mammalia > Primates > Indriidae > Avahi > Avahi laniger. The sequence goes on along the minus strand of CAUYSK010032854.1, from coordinate 52,204 downwards.
AAGCCATCTGATTTCAGAACAAAGAACATACTTCTTTTCCTAATTTTTAAATGGTCTTGATTCAACAAACAGTGTACTTCTATATGATGATAATTGAAAATATTGCTTAGTTTGGTTAATTTTAGATGTTAGGCAGAAATATCACTCATGAACTTCCCACCCAGGAGAGTTAAAATAATTTAATGCAGTATATTGACCTGATTACTATAAAATTCCAAGTTCAAGATCTCTATTTTGTTATTCATGTAATTATTTTCATAGATTTGAGTGATTTAGGGGTTTCTCTCTCTCTTCCTTTATGTCTCCCCCACAACACATACATAAATACTACTTTAAAAAAGTTTTTTTTAAACTTGATTGACATGGGAAATGTGATTAAATATTAAATCAAGAGAGAAAAAAATTTTTAAAGAATTCTCTGCTTTATCACATTCTTTAAGATTGGACCTGCTAAACTTATTTTGATAAATAAAACAATGTGAGAATTGTAAGAACTCATTTAAAATCACAAGACTTTAGACTGGGTGATTTAAAATACAATTACAGCCTCCAAATTTCTTGTCTGTACTCAACTCCAGAGAACTATGCTGCTACTTACAATGATGAGTAGTATTTTATCAAACAGTGATATCTTCTGCAATGAGACAGAGTGTGGTTTGTTTTTGCTCTGTGTCCTGTTTATTAAAACTTTATTCTTGCTCTCTGTATGAGAACCAGAACTGGGGAAGAGTCTTTCATGCTATTCTAAGGATACTTATATTTGCCTTCTACTTTTTCCATGCCTTCTTTTATGCTTTTTGGATGATGGGTTAATGTACAAAAGAGATCACCGAGCAGTATATTTTAAAATGCCAAATGAATGGTACAGGCAATAAAAACTATAGGTATTTGAGGAAGAGCGAGGTGGAACTTGAGATGGGCTTTAGAAAAGGTGTGAATTAGGAATAGGCAGAGAGAAAGGGGATGTTCAGGAGAGGTGAAAAGAATGGTTTCAGCAGAATTTAGGAAGCAGAAATGTGCTGCTTGTCCACAGCCATCAAGAAGACCAGTTTGAGTGGAGAGGGTGGTTCATAAGGGAATAGTGCAAGGGCAGCTAGAAAAGTACACTGAGGCCTGATTGTGAAAAAACTTTGATGGCCAGCCTGAGGAATGTGCATTGTGTGCTGTAGAGGGTATCTTGGCTTTTTGAGCAAAGGAGATGAATTAGGAAAATTAAGTTGATTCAGAATCCAGAATAAATTAAGGCAATGGTTGTGAGACTAGAATTACAGAAGTATGAACATATTCCACATTGGAAGTGGTGACCGCCACGCAGAGGACCCAGGTCTTTATCACACGGTCCATTCTCACCAGCACTTCTAGATTTGACTTTCAAGTACCTCTTTGCCATTGCCTCCTGGATGGACGACTGACATCTCTAACTCTCAGCATCCCTACGGCTAGCAATTCAGACTTTGGTAATTTTATGAATGGCCTTTCCATTCTTTTAGGTCCCCGGTCACAAAACCATCTTTTCTGTATTCATTTGGAACTTTGGTTGTAGGTTTAATACTTCTGCTATAGAGACATTAACAAAGTGGACACATGGAAGAAGGAGAAATTAATACTCACTGGGTGAATTTGCCTCACAGAAGAGGTGGCTGTAGAGCAGGGGAGGGAAGGGAAAGATGCATGGGCCTAGCATGTGCAGCACACGCTGTGTTCTCTCCTCTAGCTGAGTATCCGGGTGTCCAGGGTGACAAACGATAGCAGAGAAGACTAGAAAAGAGACCGGGGCGCAAGGTATCGGGGCCCAAGGTATCGGGTCTTAGATGCCACACTGAAGGGGTTTTATTCTGTTGAGAAGGGTCCCACTGAGATTCAGGGCTTGGTCTTTAAGGATGTAAAGCCACTGTTTTACCTCTGTCTCCATTCTCAGTCCCTTTTCTTATTCGTCTCACCACCAATGCTCAGCACTTAACATTCTCCTGAAACCCTCTGTCCCCGCCCTCGTCTCATCAGATTTTTGTGCCTAGTACCCAGAGAAGACTGGGGCTGTCGGTGCCCTCCTTACCCCTAGGTTCCTCTGCAGTAGTGCCCAGCCCTCCCGTGGGGAAGCATGTCAGGGTGGACCACTTGGGAGCCAGCCGGTTACTCCAGCCCCTCTTGGGTCCCTGTATTGTCACTTACCCTCCATTCTTGCAATTTCCCACCGCTTCCTCTTCACTTGCAAAGTACTCTCACGTCTTTTTGTCTCATCAAAAAATAAAATAAAATACACCTTTGCCTTCATCCTACCATCTCCCTAAGTATCTTTCTCCTCATTGGTGCCAGACTTCCTGGAAGAGCAGTCTGTGTACAGTCTCTGTTTCCTTCATCTCCCCTTACTCTTTAACCAACCTGTCCCTTTATTTTGAGTCTGCATTTGAAGAGAACATCCATCAACAGCCCCCCGAGTACCAAATCTACTGGCATTGTTTCCATCTTATTCCCACTCGGCCTTTCTGCAGTAGTCCACATGTTCTGCAGACTCCTGCCTCTGTGGCTGTTCTGGCTCTACTGTTCCTTCTCTGGCACTTCTGTGGCACTTTCCTTTGATGGCATCCTTTCTTCCACTTGTCCCCCATCACCAGCATTTTGGCATTTCCCAGGGTTGGCAGGGTTCCTGGGTCCACTTCTTCTCTCAGGGTACAACTTTCCTGAGCACTGGCTCCCAGTCCTGCAGTGCCTGTAGCTTGTAGCTTTGTGCTGATAAAGCCTCAGTCTTTACCTCTCTCTTATGCCTCCATTCCTCTTTTTCTGTTTACACTGACGTCTCCAGGTGTACAGGACACCTTTCGTTCCATCTCTTATTCATTCAGCAGACTTTACAAAGTGCCTGCCACAGGTCAGGTACCATGCTGGTACCAAGGAGACAGTGGTAAGCAGCGTTCCCCCAGACTGTGGCGGGGGTATGAATGAAGTAAGAAGGAATACAAAGATGAAGAGTTCTGGGGGCCTGGGAAAAAGGGACCCTAAGAGACAGTAATCAGGGAAAACCTCTTGACAAAGGAACCTTTGTGTGGAGACCTGAATGATAAGGAGCTAGCCAGGGAAGACCTGGAGGGAGGCTTCCAGAAAGAGGCTTTGACCTAGTGTAGGCCTTGTCCTAGCTCAGCACACTAGATGCAGGGGGAGCGAGACGGGACTTGGCCAGAGAGCCACCCTGCTGGACCAGCTTGTTCCCTTTCTGGGGCCCCCAGCCCAGAGTGCAGTTGAACTGCTGAGCACCGCCTGGGTCATCCTTTGCACCTCCAGCCTCATCCTCCTCTGTGCCATCCTCTGCATATGGCCAGAGGGCTTGGAGTGCCCCCCTCACTTTCCTCCTTCCCCTCCCCTTTGGGAGCCCTGTCACTGGGGTGTTCCCAGCCCGCCTACCTGCCTCAGGTGTGGTGACACCTTGGTGCCTGCACAGCCATGCTCTTCTCACCTGCCCTGGAGCACTGCTCCATCCTGTGTGGATCCAGCTTCCTTTCTGGGATGAGCCCTGAAGGGCAAGGGCCACGTGCTGTCCTCCCTGGTTTCTCTCTGAGAACGGGGCACACTCAGAGTCTGTCTTTCCCTGCCTGAGGGGAGAGCCAAGAGGGAGAAAGGACACTGACATGCTCACCAGGACGGGCTAGGAAGAGACACCCGTGGACAAGGGTGAGAGAGTGACATACATCTAGAAGGTGCAAGGTGGGAGAGGCACACAGACAGACTCCAGGATGGGCAGGAGAAAGAGTTACATTCACACCAGGATGTGAGGGGAGGCATTGTCCCTCCCACAGGGGAAGACACTCACACCTATCCCTCAGTGTCACACATCTCCAGACAGAAGGTCCCACCCCATTCCTTCTGCCCTAACTAAAATGCTGAAAGTATGCAGTGTAGGTGTCATACGTTAAAATAGAAAAGTTTTTTCCTTAAAGTATAAAGTACACATGAATCCATTTTGAGAGTATCAGCAGTAGATGTAAGAATTCTTTGTTTTGGCCGGGCATGGTGGCTCACGCCTGTAATCCTAGCCCTCTGTGAGGCCAACGCAGGTGAATCGCTCAAGGTCAGGAGTTCGAGACCAGCCTGAGCAAGAGCAAGACCCCATCTCTACTAAAAATAGAAAGAAATTATCTGGACAACTAAAAATATATATATAGAAAAAATTAGCCAGGCATGGTGACACATGCCTGTAGTGCCAGCCACTCCAGAGGCTGAGGCAGGAGGATCGCTTGAGCCCAGGAGTGTGAGGTTGCTCTGAGCTAGGCTGATGCCACGGCACTCTAGCCAGGGCAACATAGTGAGACTCTGTCTCAAAAAAAAAAAGGAATTCTTTGTTTCAACCAACACAATAGATTATTACCAGAAATGCCAATACTAATACACCACTAGTTGAAACAGTTGTCACCTCAGTGGCAAGTCTTGTTTTATCTGCCCCCAGCCCGTGCCTGTCCCCTCTCCTGGGTACTATTTGGATGCAAAGCTATTTCGTATCGTGTGTGTACTTGTGATCATGTGCCTTTGGCTCCCCAGCGTCTTTCTACTTGGGATTCTCTCTTCTCCCCAGACAGTATCCTTTCCGGCCAGCTTAGTGATACTCTGTTCCCAGAGTCCTCAGTGGTACCCGTGTCATTGCACTGAGCACATCTTTCTCCTGCATCTGCAGGACTAGGTCTTATTAGCTTGGTATCACCCCTCACCTGCACACAGCAGGTACTTAGAAGGTTTTGTGAGACTTAAGCGGCCTGAGCTGTAACAGCTCAGAGGAGAGACTCACATTGTCTGCCCTGCTCCTGTCTCTCACCAACCCTGAGCTCCTTGGGGGCTGGTTCCCTCCCGGCTTGCACTGTCTCCTGTTTCCCACAGAAGAAGCCAGCCCCTCTGAGCTTCTGGACCTCCTGCTTCCCTGGAGTTGGGCTGAGATGGCTTCAGGCAGGGGAGTCTCCTCAGTGCTTTCTCTGGCTGCTGGGTATGGACTTGGGGCCTCCTCGTGTCTGTCTCACAGCGTGCAACCTTCACCAGCGCCCGACACTGGCTCGCCAGGTTGTAGCTCTACCACTCTAACCCAGCCTCCCTGGCCACCTGTCCCCTGCATGTTCCCCCCACATCAGCCCAAGGAGGCTGGTTAGCTTATGTGAATAGTACACGTGGTGGGCCAGGTGGCTCTGTGACTGAGCCAGTGAGCAGGGAAGGTACCTCCCTTCTCTGGAACAGCGGTGTTACCTGACAGTATGACGTGCTGCCCTGTGCTTGCTGTCCAGGGCACTTACACAGAGTGATGCATTTACTCCTTGTAATGGCTCCCTAAAATGGGTACTGTAGTTTTTTTGTGGTTCACAGGGGAAGAAAATGAGGCACAGATAACTTAAGTCAGTAAGTATTAAATGAGATAATGCCTGGGAAAAATTCTCAGTGTAGCTCCTGGTTCATTTAAGCACTGAACTGGGGTTTTGTTGTCTGTTCTAAACACCCCTGTTCAGTCTATTTTATGAAATTCTAGATAACAATAATGATGATAATAGTTCTCTAATGGACTAGAATCTCTGATATTAGGTAAATTTACCCCAAGTTCACTGAGAAAATTGAGTCTGTCAGCTGTGCACTGTCAGCAGTCTGTTCTTCAACCACCCACCCTGCTGGCACTCTCACCCCTACTTTTTTGGCTGCTGAGAAGTTCTGCCCTCCTGTCCAAAGATCATCCTCTCTTTCCCTGTCCCATAAAATATGAAATTGTGTTCACCTCCATTGCCTTTTTGCCTTCAGCCAGTGGAGATGTTCAAGATTCTCCAGATCAGAACAGCTCAGAGCCTTCACTTGACTCTGCCGTCCCCATCCAGCCACGCTCTTTCTCCAGCAGGCCTTCAGGTCTACACCGCCTTTCCCAAACCACAGCAATTCAGGCCCTCCCTCCCCACTCCACTGAAGCGACTTGGCAAAGGTCCCTTTGACAGTCCCCTGCCCCACACGTGCTCGTGCGCAGACATGCACACACACGTATGCCATTGCCAAGTACAGCAGATGCTTTCCTTGCTGCCAGTCTGCCTGCTCCGTGACCCAGGCATCTCCCACTGCCCCACAGGCCACCACATTCTGGCCCCCACAGCCTGGCACAGCTCCTTGATCTTGCCACACTCATTTATTCTCCAGCCTTATTTCAGTTAAAAAATTACCCAGTCACTGTATGCTAAATAATTGCTTGATAGCTTAAAAGTTAAAAGCACCTCCTCCAAGAACATTTTATTTCTAAAAAAATAATTTACATACTGGAACGCTATGACTACTAAAGATATTTGTTACTGTGTTACTTGCACATCAGTCTTGAACTCTAAGAAATAACTAGCTTCAGTAGAGTGGACTGTCAGTTGATTGGCCTGTGGCATTTGTGGCATAGTCAAGGGTTCAAAAATTCCCAGAAGTTGAAAGCATCATAAATTGTATGTAAATCATTTCTGACTTTGTCAACCAGTTTTTAGTAAGCACCCGCAGGTTTGTAGTTCATCTACATATAGGTTAACTATAGGGTTAAGTGTAGTGCTGTTTTTAGAGATTTTTCTAACCTTTTATTCTAAAATATTTCGAAGATATACAAAAGTAGAGAAAACAGTAGACTGAATCCTCATACCCCCACCAGTTTCAACAGTTGTCGCTCAGCAGCCAGTCTTGTTTTGGCCATCCCCGACTCGTGCCCATCCCCTCTCCTATAGAATATTTTCGTATGAAGTTATTTTATATCGTTTGTATATTTTTTGGTATTTCCAAAAAGTGCAGACTCTCTTTAAAGATATAATATTGTATGATACAATTATCATATCCCAAAAGAATAATTCCTAATATCATCAGATATCTATTTAGTGTTCAGATCTCCACAGTTGTCTCTTACTTTTCTTTTAAGAATTTGCATGATCCAAATCCAGTAAGTCTCATATCTATAGCCAGATTATATGTCTCTTAAGTCTTTTTTGACCCACAGTGTACCTCAATTTTTTTGTTGAAGAAATGAGGTGTTTTGGTTTTTTTGTTTTAGTTTCAGTCCTATAGCATTTCCCACAAGTCTGGGTTTTTCTCATTGCATCCCTGTAGTATTTTTGGCATGCTCTGATGGCCCCTCTATGTTCTGTAAGATTCAGATTCTGCTTTTTTGCTTCTAAATGTGTTATAGTCTCCTAGAAAGAAAAGTTGGAAAGATCGAACATGGAAGAAGTAAATACTGAATTAAGTACCATAAGCAATCAGGATAATATTGAAGCAAATATAGTAAATACAGCTATATGATATCTTATTTCTGATGTAGTATTAGTGTTCCTATAATAAAAAATATACTAAATACTGACAGATATTTCTTTCTGGAATTGTTTTCTTTAAAACTGTGTGTAATGGTTCATGCCTGTAATCCCAGCACTTTGGGAGACCAAGGTGGGAGAATTGCAGGAGTTCAAGAACAGCCTGAGCAACAGAGCAAGACCCCATCTTTACAAAAAGAGTTTTTAAAAATTAGCCAGTCATGGTGGTGTACACCTGTAGCCCCAGCCACTCAGGAGGCTGAGGCAGGAGGATCACTTGAACCCAGGAATTTGAGATTGCTGTGAGCCATAACTGCACCACTGCTCTCCAGCCTGGATGACAGAGCAAGACGCTGTCTCTTAAAAAAAATGTTTTTTTAAACTATGTAATACTTTTTAAAATTGAATTAGGATCATTTTTGTTTTATATCCTACTTTTTAAAAACCTAGCAGTGTATAAAGGTTATTCCCCATGTACTTAAATGGCACTTCTGTGTATTCCTCACAAACTAGACCACCTGTGCGTGAACACCAAGGTTATTTAGGCTTCCCCCAGTTGTTGGCAGTGTAGGTTGTTTCCAGTCCAGCCTTTTAATAATGCAGTGATGAATGGCCTTGTGCATAATTATTTGTATGTATCTCAGGTTGTTTTCTTCACTTGAATTCTTAGGTGTAAAATGAATGAGCAAAAAGATAAATGCCTTTTATTTTCTGTTTGGCTTAGCAATTGCATGGCCAGTTTGATCTCCAGGGAAGACTTCCAGTTGCCAGTAGCACATGGAAATGCCCATTTCCTTAACTTTCCCAACAGGGACCATGATCACTTAAAGCAACCTTGCCTGTTTCTGTGCTTTTTGATTTCTCTTGTGTGTATTTATCTTTCATATGTTTTCCCTTCTTAGCAGTCACCTCTTTCTGGCATCATTACATCTGCCTTTGACACCTGAGGCTGCTAATCTTTTGTGCACCAAAAATCCTGATAACCCAGCTTATTACAGTTTTGCCTGAAAGATTGGTACTGAGTGAGGGCGCATAGTTGGCACTTGATATAAAGTACGTGGTGTGTGTGGATTTGCAACATCTACTTTGGCTATTCAGAACCTGTGTGCCTCTTTCTGTTTTAACCCCTGTGTTGTAGATCATCGATGTTGCCAGATAAGTAAAAGATTGCTGTATGTTAATTCTGCAAGCTCCTGTTGAGGTGCATGGGAGGGGAGGACTCACCTGCCAAACTCTGAATTAACTGGAATTTGAAAAGCAGATAAATTAAGAGGATAATTATTCACATTTGCCAACAATTTGCCTTTTTTAAAAAATAAGGATTCAAACTGGCACCTCTTTTTGTACCTTTAAGTATTAGCTATGTGAGGGATGTCAGTTGAGAAATCTGTCCATTCAAAAGTCATAATCAAGATGCTCTGAAATTACAGTACATACTAAAAATACCTCACATTTGCATAATGCTTTGCAAAGTGCCATTGTCAGTGTCACTCAGCTGCCCACTCTGTGAATTTGAGCCCTGAAATGGTCCTTGCTGGCTACAGCCTCTATCCTCACCTCTTCTTCTCTCCTGCCATCAGTGATGCCTGCTGCACCTCCCTGCCCCATGCTCTGTCGTCCCCCTCTGGTCTCACTTGCTCCCTGTCCCCACTGCTGACTCCTGCTAATGCTCTAGGATGCTCCACCGACCACCCTTTATACCCTCCTTACAACTCCCAACCCTGGAAGAATCCTCTTTCCTTGCCTTTCTTTGCTTGGACCTCCAGATGACTGGGGACAATGACAGTACTGGGTGATCTAGAAGTAGCGAGTGTAAAGTACATCTGAAATGACAGCGTGAGTCCAGGCCTTTCAGTTGGCCCTTGGTTACTCCTGAGCTCTGTCTTGGGAACATTCCCTCACCTCCCATTCATGCCCCATGGCATCAAACTCCTAAGTTTCCCAAGGACGGGGGTTGGCATTTCCCATGTCTGCCCTTGCTCATGTCATTTCCTCTGCTGGAATATTCTTGCCTCTCTTGTCCACTGGGCCAACACCTCTTCATCCTTGAAACCTGTGCTCAGGTATCACCTCCTCTTTGAAGCAAAATTAATCACTGTCTGTGTTTTCCTCCTTGGATGGTCTTTGGTTCAGCATCTGCACACACCCTGTCCTCCGTATCTCTTCCTGTGCCCTGGGTCCCCTCTAATCCATTATCCTTCTCTCTCAGCTTTTCCCTCTCCTCCTGATCCTTCCTATAAGCATTTCAGCATGACAAACCTTGGGGAAAAAACAAGAACAAAACACAGTGGCAGAGCACTCTCTGTTTTCTATACCTGCCCCTTCAGCTGACACCATTTCTCCAAAGAGGGAAGTGCACTTTCTCACATGGCACTCCTGCAACCTAAGCCTTCCTTTCTGGTGCCCTGAAATAGTTCTTTTCGAGATTACTAAAAACTTACATATCGCTAAATCAGAAGGGAGAAGGTTTTAGTCCTTACCTTGCCGACGCCTCCTTGAAAAGTCCTCTTCCTTTGACTTCTGTGACCATAGTGTGTCCTGGCATTTCCTCCTCCTCAGGGGGATCCTTCCTCCTTTCTGCTGGCCTCCCTCTTCTGTCCACCCTCCAGGTAATCAAGTTCCTCCTGTCCCCTCTCCATGCTCCTTCCCCACCCTGGTTTGTGCCACATGCCATCTTCCCATAGTCCTCACCCTGCTCCTCAGAACTGTGGCTGGTTCCCCGTTGACCTGAAGAAGCTGCCATCCAAGGTCTTCACGGTAGTGGCTGTTGCTTGACATTCGTGAAATTCTTATTGAACGCTGCTCAGTGTGGTATGTGCTTTACACACAGTATCATTTATTCCTCACAACAACCCTGTAGGACTTAATCATCTCACTTACAGCTGAGGAAACTGAAGCTTAATAAAGATAAGTCATTTACCCGAGGACACAGAGCTAATCCACTTGACCTGTGGTCACCGGGAGAGATTGATTCCACACACCTAGCTGAGTCTTACCTTTCCACAGCCTTTTCCTTCTCCTTTTACACATGCTAGAGCCATGGCCCTCTCAGCCTGCAGTCTGTTCCAGTCAAGGGAAGAGTAACCATCCCCACCCTAGTCTGTGCTGTTCCTGCTACCTCTCCCATCCGGGGCTCACGCCCTGCCTCCCCAGCCTCGCCTGTGTAGGTCCATGTCTTCCTTCCCCAGTTCTCATCTCCAGAGCTGGCAAGAATCTTTTCTTTCTGTGAATTCCCATTGTGCCTAATGTATACTTATTTTGTGACATTTTCTTACCTTCTATTTTATATTACCAATAATTATAAATTATGAATATCCTTTTGGGATATTCATAATTTGCATAGACTACAGCTTGATAGTAGAACTGGTGACTAATTAATCTTTTTGTTCACTATCATACCTGGATGGTTAAATGAAATGATAGCGATTTATTTATCTCACGTTTGTTCTTATAGCCCATTCCTAGAGCCTCTGTGCAGGTAGGGGACCTCTACTGGTCTGTTGAGGAAGACGAACTTTCTAGGCATGACCACAAGATGGCAACAGTGACTGCAGTGTCCTGGAATCTGTTGAGGGTAGGCCAAGTCAAGAAAGAAAACATCGTCCTGATTACTGGTTACTCAAGGGAAATCCAAGAGAATTTTCAAATTTAAAGCATTCTGTCAATTCCCAGTCATCAACAGAGGTAATCAAATAGTTTGGAGAATTATTTTCTTCCATGGATCCATTTGGCCAACACGATGGAAAGCTCCCCTCCTTCCCTTCTTCCTTCTCTTCATACAACAGAGTCTTGAGTGCCTTCTGTGTGCATCCACTATTCTAGGTCTTGGGCATAGAAATGGACAATAAAAAGCAAAATCCCTGTTGTGATGAAATTTACGTTCTGTGGCCTTCATTGGGACCCAGCAGATGATATTGGAGACAGAACCAAGAATTTCTTTGCTGGTTTTTGTTTTTTGTTTTTGTTTTTTTTCTTGATACTTCTGAAGTCATCTTTTCCCATTTCCCCCAGCATGGATCATAGTTTTATATTATTCAAGTGGGTTTCATTTCAATAAGCAAAAGGACTATTGGTCAGCATATTACAGTGACTAATTTTGTTGAAGCCATGATTAAACAGGCAGGCCTTCTCCCCTGCTTCCCACTTACCCAGTTAATCAAGAATTGACTGTGTGTTCTCTTTACAGTTAAAGATATTGAAGTTCTGAAAGGTCAGAAATCGTGTCTAATATTGCGCATGTACGTACGTAGAAAGCACGTACGTACGTACTCAGGTCTATGTCTCATTCATTCCTTTATGATCAATTTTTAAAATTTGTAAAGCAAAATTTTTAAAGCAAAAAAATTTTTAAAGCAAAAGAAAAAAACCAAGTCCAACATTATGTCGGGCACCTATAGATAAATTTGATTGTTGTTAATAAAATTGTTGTTGCTAAAGGTGATTGTTTGACAAGGTGCACCTAATGTCAACTTACTTAGTTAAAATTATATCTAGTGTTTAGAAACATCTCTTCTGCAAGGGATAAGCAAGAGTATAAAAATAATACACATATAACAATTTAGAAACATCAAGTATCACTCATTGCTTGTTCTAAAACTATGAAAAGTTTCTGTTAGAGCCACCGCTTTGTTGTATGAGTCTAAGTTGAGTACTAATTTTTTTCCCGTATTGGATCCCCGTCTCCACCGTATGCCTTCCCTCCATACCGAATCCCTCCTCCAACCTGGCTCTGCAAGATGGGATTCAGTTCCAAACAGCCTGTTGCCAAATCAAATCTTGCTTCAGTTTCAGGAGGATGAGGGTGGGGCATTAATTTGAAAGGCTATATGAAAGACATCCCATGTTGCAAAACTCACAGTATAGAATTTTGGATACTGTGTACTTCAATAGAGTAGATTTTTTTCTAATATGTAACTGTTTTCTCTGACTATTAGTAATAGTAATATGTTCACAGGTGCATTACAGTCTTTTATCTACCACAGAGAAGCCACAAACGGGTCAGTCCATCCCTGGATAGTCAATAAACACATATTACTCAAATTACCATTCAATTTAACATACAGAATGACTACTGGCTCCACATGGATAAGTTTTATTTTAGCTATGATTTGGGTTTATCTATGACCATGGCCACCATAAAATTAAAGATAAGCCCTGCCTATGCCATAAGACAAAAAGAGCAAAAATATGCTACTTCACCAAATATCACTTTGAATATAAATCTCACATTATATTAATATATGAGTACATAATCTTCTTCACATGAAGTATTCCCATTGTTGATTCTTCAAAGAGTCTGTTGACTATGATTCTTAGAGCCTGTGCCGGGTGGCGAGGGGCGGCGGGAGGAGGAACAAAACTTTATTTTGTTAAGTCCACATCCAACCATTTTGGATAGCACTTATTTCTGAGTAATAATCTGAATACAATAGCTTCGCATTTTGAGCTCTCAGAACCATGCTAGAGACTTTATACATACGTCACTTTATTTAATTCTCACAGTACTGCAGAGGAAAATGCCGAAGAGAGATTGAATTGTCCAGTGTTACACTGATAGGCTCAGATAGGATTCAAATCTAGTTCTGATGATTAAAAAGGAAGTCCTTTGCCTCTCTGCTACTGCTCCCCAGCACTAGTTTAGGCTCTGAATCAGGGTAAGGTTTTGCGTTTTGAGGCCCTCTCCAAGTTGGAGTTTTAAAGGAACAGTGCAGAGGCGATTTTCAGAACTATATAGCCTGGGATTATGGAAAGACCTCTCTGTAACACATCTCTGTATCACAGTAAGGAATTGGGACCATGATTTGGGGACAAACCAAGGATGCAGTTGAGAAGGGGCCATCCCAGGTGCTGGCACTGAGGTTTCCAGAAGGGTCCTGGGGCTTCCTATTGATGGGTTTGATCCCCATTTTGTTAATTACCTGTCAGCAAACACTGCAAAGGCTCAAGTGAGTTTATAATTTAGGAAGTTCAAATTTTGTTTTAAAAATGCTAACCTAGGCCAGGTGCAGTGGCTCATACCTATAATTCTGGTACTTTGGGAGATTGAAGCAGAGAATTCCTTGAGGCCAGAAGTTCAAGGCCAGCCATGGCAACCCTGTTTCTACGAAAATAAAAATAAAGAAATTAGCCAGGTTTGGTGGTGCATGCCTATAGTGCCAGCTGCTCAGGAGGCTGAGGCAGGAGGCTCAGTGGAGCCCAGGAGTTGGAGGCTGCAGAGAGCTATGTACTCCAGCCTGAGCAACAAAGTGAGACCCTGTCTCTAAAAAAAAAAAATTTTAAATAAAAAATTTTTTAAATGCTAACCTAAATAGAAATTGAAAGGAGAATCACCACTTAATTCAGTTTCTGAAAGCAACAAACGTTTTCTGAATGATCTAAAAATGAAATCGTGTATGGGAGTGAGGGGAGCAAGTTGACAGTCACCTGCATTTAGGATAATTTGTACGTTATCAGAATAATTTTAAAAGTTTCAGCCTCTGGTGGCATGACTAAGACAAGACTCCTCTACCCATCTCTGATCTCAGCTCCAGTCAGTCTCTCTCTCTCTCTCTCCTCCAAAAATAGGAAATCTCCTCAAGTTACCCAGACCCACCAAACAGTTTTTGATTCCCTCTATGTAGAATACCTGCCCATGCTTGGCTGATAGTTTACTGAATTAATCAGAGGCAAGCCTACCAGTTAGAATAGGGCTTCTTTCTTTTTAAGATGGCTGCTAATGAATATATTTAAAAGGACTGTGCAGAGGCTGAATTGAAACAGTTCAGTAGGTACTCCGTCTGGTATTTGATAACTGGGACTTATCCCAGAACTATTTATTATCTCTAGGCCTCAGTTCCAGTTAGAGTGTATTCCTGGAACCTTTAAGTCATGTAGTATGATATGCCAGTCCATAAAGTAACAGGTGAGCTGCCTAGCTTGTTCCAAGTTCGACAGCTGAGAATGTGGCTCTAAAAGCCGCCTAGATATTTATCCTTCCTAGTAAGAATTGAATGCAACTCACATTTAAGCCTATATTTCTCTCATCTTTTTTTCCCCCTTTCCGAATGGGAAGGAACAATTTTAGTCATTTTGAGTCATTGTCCTTACGATTTTGGCTTATCAGTTCCTGGAAAATTTATATACATCAGTAAATTGATATGAAGATTGTTTCTCATCCTCATTGATTTATTTTCAATATGAAAACTGCCATTTTTGTGGGGTTTTTTTTTACAGTTTTTTTGAGGTATAATTGATATTTTATAAATAGCGCATATGTAAAGCATACAGTTTACGCAGTGGTGACATATATATACTTTCTTGAAACTGTCACCGCAATCAACACAGTGAGCATTTCCATTATTGGCAAAAGTTTGGTCATGTCCTTTTATGATTGATCCCTCCTTGTCCTACCTCTTGTCCCCAGATAACCACTGGTCTGTTTCCTGTCACTATAGAGTAGTTTGCATTTCCTAGACATTTATATAAATGGAAGCATGCAGTATATACTCTTGCCTGACTTCTTTCATTCAGCATATTTTTAGGTTCATCCATGTCACTGTGTGTATCCACAGTTTATTCTTTTTCACTGCTGATTAGTATCCTATTATATGAATCTACTGCAACTTGTTTTTATCCATTTACACATTGATGGACATTTGGGTTATGTTGAGTTTTGACTGTTACAAAGCTGCTGTGAATACTCATGCACAAGTCTTTGTGAAGGCGTATGTCTTCATATCTGTTGAGTAAATACCTGGATGTGACATGGCTGTGTCATATGGTGGGCACGTGTTCAGCTTTTTAATAAATTGCCTGTTTTCCAAAGTAATTGTACCATTTTTACCTTTCTGTCCATGGTCGATAGGAATTTCATTTGTTTCACATCCTCACCGGCACTTAATACAGTCAGATGTTCAGTCTTTTTAATTTCGGTCATTCTAATGGATGGAGAACATTATCTCATTGTAGTATTAATTTGCATTTCCCTAATGACTAAAGATATTGAGCATCTTTTCATGTGCTTTTTTGCCATCCATATATTTTCATTGATGAAATATCTACTCAGATCTTTTGTTAATTTTTTAATTGAATATTTTGTTTTCTTATTGTTGAGTTTTGAAAGTTCTTTATATATTCTGGATACAAGTTCTTTATCAGATATATGCTTTGCAGGGATGTTCTAATCTTCTAGTGACTTATCTTTTCATAACATTGGCTTTTGAAAAGCAGTTTTAAGTTTTGATGAAATCCAATTTATCAATTTATTTATTTTATGGGTTGTGCTTTTGATGTTGTGACCAAGGAATTTTTGACTAACTGAATGTTATAGAGATTTTTCCTGTTTTCTTCTAGAAACTTTAATTTTAGATTTTACATTTAGGTCTATGAGCCATTTAGAGTTAAGTTTTATATATGGCGTGAGATATGGTTCCAAATTCATTTTCTTGGTATGTGGACATCAAACTTTTACAACAGCATTTGATTAAAAAGCTTTTTTTAATTTTTTATATTTTATTTTTTATTTTTTCCAAAACAGGGTCTTGCTGTGTTGCCCAGGATAGAGTGTAGTGGTGCCACGTCATAGCTCACTGCAGCATCAAACTTCTGGGCTCAAGTGATCCTCCTTCCTCAACCTCCTGAGTGGCTGGGGCTACAGGCCCATGTCACTACACCTTTGCATAGATGGGTCTCGCTATGTTATCCAGGCTGGTCTCAAACTCCTGGCCTCAAGCAATCCTCCCACCTCAGCCTACACAAAGTGCTGGGATTACAGGCATGAGCCACCTTGCCCAGCCTACAAAAGCATTCTTTTAAGTAAAATATTTTTTTCTAATTTAGAAGACATTTGTATAATACAGAAAAGTATAAAGCCTGTATCTTGCTGCTCTTTTGTCTATAACTTACATAGGTGCATTTTAGGGTATTGGGGGGAGGGCTAGTTTTAAGTGCATACTTTACAAATTTGGAATCATAGTATATCTTATTCTGTGTCCTGCTTTTTAAAAAATTAACATTATGTCTGTTTTCCCAAGTGATTTAATATTCTTTAACTGCATGGTTTTTAATGGCTGCATAATTATTCTATCACATAGACATATGCTTCACTCCTTTTATTAGACATTATCAATTTTTATTCTTAAAATATACTTTGAACAGCTTTATACTTAAATCTTTTTTCTCATTTTCGCTTAAATTTTTAGAAATTAATTATCAGGTCAACATATATGAATTTTAAAAGGCTTTGATTACATATTTCCATAATATATTTCAGAAAAGTTTCAACAATTTACTCTTCTACCAGCAATAACTAAAAGATTTAATCCTTTATGGCAAATTTTGTTTGTTTTCATAATACTCTGGAGGATGCCTCTGGGAACCTCTCTTCTGAGTGGCTACTGTTTCTGTCACCTGGCCAGGTGCCTTGGTCCTTTATCCTGCTTTCCAGACATAGCGCCCTTCTGCCCAGCACTGGCCCAGGTGAGCAAACGCCTTGCATTTCTTGCCTCTGCTACCAAAAAACTTTCCGGAATGAACATACATTCCCCCTAAGTCTGGGCAGGTAAAGAAGGCCTTTTTCTTATTTATGGCAAAAACTTCTCTTCTCTGAATCTCATTCTGCCTTGATTACTCAAGAATGCTCCACTGTCTTCCTCACCTCTTTATGCTCAGGATGGAAACATTCTTTTATCTCTTCTTCCCCTTTAGCTACCCTTTTTCTTCTCCTCCTCCTCCTCCTTCTCTTCCTTCTCTTCTTTCTCCTTCTCCCTTTCCCTCTACTCCTCCTCCTCCTCTTCCTTCTTCTCCTCTCCCTCCTCCCCCTCCTCTCCGTCCTCCCCCTCTTCCTCGTCTTCCTCTTCCTTCTCCTCCTCCTCCTTCCTCCTCCTCCTCGTCTTCTTCTCTTTAGGTACAAAGCTCTTTGAAAGAAAGCATCCTCTTGCTGGAAGTCATGTCCTTATCACCCACTTCGTTGTCTTCATTTACTTTTCTCTCTCTTCCTCCCACCCCACCCCTTACTCTTTCTTGCTGAAGTTTTGTGTCTGCATGCCTAAGTGGGTGAACCTGTGCAAGAATTGTGGGGTAGTTCTATGGCTCTTAGCAGCTTTATCTTTTTGTGTTTTTGCCACCTTTTTCTTCCTTCTTGAAGTTCTATCTCTGCCCCTTCTCCCCTTTAAATTACCTAGTTTTTTCTCCAGCATGAGTTAACCAATAATTTGGTTTGAATCTGTCTCTATGAGAGTAGGCTGTATACTCTTTTTCTTCCTTCCTCATACCACTTTTTGTTAACATTGTCAGGCACATAAGTGGCCTTTATTCTAGGAAATCTTATCAGGTCATTAAATATGAAATGTCTGATTTCTAATCAAAAGTTTAGATGATTCTCAAACAAGAAGCAGTACAGTTAATCAAAGTATGCACCTAAATTATCGACACAGTTTTGCTGTCTTAATAGTAGCTTGTTTATGCCAGCAGCAAAGAAGCCTGGAGAGCGAGTGGCGATTAAATCATGAAAGATGTTTCCCACAGCTTGTTGACAATTGAGTATTTTTCCTTGCAAGAAGTGGTCCAAAGCCTGGAAGAAGTAGTAGCGAGTTGGTGCAAGGTCTGGTGAATATGGTGGGTGACAGAGAGTTTCCAAGTCCAGCTTCTGTAATTTGAGCAGCATTGTTTTTTGCGACACGTGGTCACAAAAGGATTGGCCTTTCTCTATTTGACCAATCTGGGCTGCTTAATGGCAAGCATCCTCATCATTTCATCCAGTTGGTTGCAGTGACATCCACTGTAATCAATTGACCAGATTTCACGAAGCTGTGGTGCATAATACCAGCCCTGGACCACCAAACAGACACCATTAGCTTTTTTTTTGATGAATATGCAGTTTTAGACTGTATTTTGGCACTTTATCCAACCATTGTGCCAAATGCTTGCGATAGTCAGAAATAATCCATTTTTCATCATTCACAGAACAGTACAGTATAGAAATAGTTTATGTCACGACAGCAGAGAAAGGCAAGCTTCGAGGCAATTTCTCTTTTGATGCTTGTTTAATTCATGCACTACCCATCTATCCAGCTTCTTTACCTTGCTCATTTGTTTCAAATGGTCCAATACTGTTGGAATAGTAACGTCAAACCTTGCTGCTAATTCACACGTAGGTTGAGATAGATTTGCTTCCACTACGGTTTTATCATTTTTCACCTTGGTCTCAGGCCACCCACATGGCTCATTTTTAAGATTAAAATCAACAGAATGGAACTTCTCAAACCATGACGTACTTTGTCTTCATTAGCCACATCCTTCCCAAACATTTCGTTGATATTTCGGGCTATCTGCACTGCATTGGTTCCATGATGGAACTCATATTCAAAAATAACATGAATTTTTTACTTATCCATGGTTTCACAAAAATTGCTTTTAAAAAAAAATTTGAAAGATAATCACAAGCCAAACCATGCATTTGACAGAATGAGGCTGTACCTTCACCATCAAAAACAAACCAAGAAGTATTAAAGTGAAATGTCAGGGATATCAACTGTCAAACTTAGGACTTAAGGAAATCGGACATTCCATACTTAATAAATAACCTAATATTTTTGCTAGTTTTCAGCTCTGCTTTGGATTACTTCATTGTCTCATTCAAACAAGCACTCCTCTCCCCTTCCGTCTCCCGGAGTATTTGTTGTTCTCTGTGCTTTTGATCCTTGCAGTGTTTACAGTTGCCCCACTTCCAGTAAGCACGTGAGTGTGAGATGTCCAGACCATTTGGCTTCAGTGTACTTTTCTCACCTGAATTCACAATGTCTGTAACCGACACTACACTATAGCCAGAAGGCTATCTTAGAACCTTTAATAATCTGCATTTCTAACCTCTGAGCTCTCTGACTGTCATACCCACCCACCCCCAACCACACACACTGGGGTTTCTTTTGTTTGTTTGGGGATTTTTTGGCCTTTCTTAATTGTGCATTCTTCCACGCAGGAATGACCAAAAACCCACAGTATTTTTTTCCTTTTCTGAACTTCTTTGTTACTTGTTTATACCCGATACTATTGTTTTTAATTGTGGTATTTCTTAATGTGACAAAAGGTATATATTCTACAGCCACGACTAGCTTGTGTGCTACTAGACAACAGGTATCATGTCTGTCTGCACTCATAGTAATTCAGATCCATACCATGTGTAATAGGTGTTGGTAATTAATATTTATTCCATTCATGTCATGTATTTATCTTAGTAGAGTGGTAACCATGTATAACTGAGCATTGACTCTCTGGTTTAGGGAAATGAAGCAGGCGATTTTCTGCATAGAACTTCTGGCATCCCTTTTCTCTCTTGGTTAATGTCCCTAGAGGTTGGTCTTCATCATTTGCACCAACAGAAGGATGCCGAAGATAACGTAAAACATTTAATACTTCAGAATATGTTTTGTTTTTTCTTTGTGTGTTGCTGAAGATGGACTTGTCCTTCGGAATTCATGAAAACACATAATATTCACAGCATAAAGAATAACTCAGGAGCTCAGAAATTGTTCCCATCTCCTTATTCTGCTTCTTCTTTAGGGCTCTCAGTGGTTTGCACCATTCTCTGTGGACAGATGGCCTGGTCTGTGACCAAGCAAGGTACTCATGGGGCAGGATTTCTCTCTCAGCTATTGTTCTGAACAAGATAGACACCAAAAAGGTTTTTCTGAAAACTGTGTTACTGAGAAAGAAGTGGATGTGTTTGGAATATAAATAAGATAACCAGCAAATTTGAGAAATGGCAGTAAAGTTGAAATAATATCTTGCCAAATAAAAATATGGATAATCTAGATAACTGTGATTCTAGGAATAAATATATAAATATAGGGCTATTGATTTGTTTACTTTTCATTTTTGACGTACTGTAAATATTTTATTTGTTTTACATTTGTTTCTAACGGGATTTAAGATAGATTTTTCAATAAAGATTAAGTACAAAGAATATGAATAAGTGATAATGAATAAAAAACAGTTTGGTTCATATGCCATTAACCAGATTGGCCTGACTTTTGGAATTTCAAACTAACTCTTCTTTTCTTTTTAGGTTGCCTCTTGGTGCTGCCTTGGCTGTATTTGGCACCCAGAATGCTTCATTCTTTGACGGTCTATTAATAAGGTTGCCTTGCTAAAGTTTGGAGCAGGGCCTCAGGTAGGTGGCTTTTAGCATTATATGGCATGACTTTCAAAGTGATCAATTATTCCAGTTTCTAAGTTAATGTAAGATACAGTATTACAAACTTTGAAAAGCATGCCACATAATAAGCATGCCACTTACGATCTTAGGGTCTGTCAATATGTATTGTGATCAGCAGGACTGCATTAATAGTTACAGTCTAATGGGAGGCTTGGAACACTGACAAGAAGCAGTCTTCCTCACTCTTTGCACAAAATGCATAGCTGCTATAAAAGCTTATTTGCTCCTGTTTCCCAGATAGCCCACAGATAAACCTTTAAGCTCTTCCTTCTGTGAATCTTGCTCAGTGATAGACTATCCCATGTTGCCACTATATCTTTTTCTGTCTGCTGGGAAGGATCTGATTACCTATGGGCAGGTGGAGAGTGGCGCTAGATTTGCTCACGGGGATAGGGCAGATACTAGAATAAGGAATCCAGTACAACAAGAGCAATTTGCTCGTGTTGTTGGGAAGAGGACACACACAAGCATCTAGATTTCCCAACCTGTAGATGCAGCTCAGTGGCACAGAATCGAGGTGTAGCAATACTTGGAAATCCAGGCACACACGGATTTGGCACCAGGTAAGTCTGTCAGCAGGACCTTGAACACAGGGTAGAGGTTTAGAGGCCAGGACCCCCAGCCCTAAGATGGGAAGACTGGAAAAAACAAAAATGGCTGTGCCAGGTCATAGGGGATGGGCTCAAGCTCCTAAACTCTCCACTGATAGCAGACTGGTGCTCTCACCCTGGGGAAGGGAAGACTTGGGCAGGGCCTCACGGTATACGTGGACAGAGCTTTACAGTCAAATCAAGGGTACACAACTTAATCTGGCCAAAATTTTCTCATAAGCATAACATTCTATGGAGATTAAGCATTAACATTAATTTAGCATAAATTTTTGTCATTCGTATATTATAAATATTGTTTTTAAATAAATAAAAAGATGTTAATGGCTTTTTATGGATTATGGATCTTTTTCTACTTCACTGTAGTTTTTAAACTTGACTTTAATGAGGCCATTTTTTAGAAGCTAGAAAAAGGAAAAAAAATTAGACAAACTACATTTATGCAGGTTTTCTCCTTTTTAATTCTCCTGTATCTGTAATCAGTCAGAAATTTTCTGATATTTTCAACATCATCCTCACATTTTAATTTCACATGAAGAACATCCTCTTTAAAGATTTTGAATTTTACTTTGTTCCTTTTTTCTTCCTATAGAACTTCATTGGCTATATCTAAATGATAAATCCTGATCAATATAGGTTCTATGTGCTTAAGGAGCTATGGAACAGAACATTTGAAAGCGGAAGTATTCTGAAAATCCAGGCTGGCCGAGTGCCACCCAGGTTTGTCTCCGAGCTCATCGGGCCTCTGAATAGCATGTGTCCAACGCTCCCTAGCTTTCGAGGCCCAAGGAAGCAGGTGCTGCTTCTACTGGGGACACAGAAGCAGTACGGACTCCCAGGGGGTTGTTTCGCTTCCCTAAGTTCCTACCCTTCCGCCAAAACAAACTAACCATTTAATTCTGTGGAGCTTGTCTTCTGAGCTTGCTTTATAACCCATTTGAGATTTCAGGAACCCTGAAACATACTTGCCTGCTAGCTTTGATAACTGAAACTCCCTTGAAGCGATTACAGTTCTGTTTAGCAAATATTTATTGAATGTCCATTACATACCAGGGCACTGACCAGGTGCCGAGGATACAAGAATGAATAATAGTCTCACTACAGATGAATTTATGGCCACCAAGGGAGAGACAGGTCAGACAGGTCCTTTCAAGAAGAGTTTATAGTCCATATGGAGAGTAAAAGGTTCAAAGGGGTAAGGTTTTCTGGTTCATTTTTGCTCAAGTAGAATTGGTCAAGGAATATAAGTATCAAATGTCTTCTAACTGTGCCAGCTAGGAGAGTACATGGGGTCCTCTCGAGGGAGGGAGGGAGTGGCCACCCCTGACTTGACGGTTTTGCCTAGAACTGATCCTATTTACCTTCACCTAGGTGGGAATAGTATAAGTGGTTGCTTCTAGAAGTGATGGTATCCTGGACAGCACATGGGCACAAGTTAGGGAGGACAGATTAATGACACGTGCAGACTGGGAACTAGATGTGAATTCTGTTTAAATAACGTTTTTTAGTGCTACTTAAGCATCAGCACATCCGTTTAGCAACATTTATACCACAGTGCAAGTCCTTATTTAAAGTGCACTTTCCTTTGAGATGGCTTAAAACTAATTCTCTGCTTTATCTTTTTTAGCTAATTAAAACTTTCCTTAGCACTTTTCTTATAATGCATCTGATTGCTACATTTTTGTTTGAATTTATAGACAGATTTAGTTATGTATGCTTGAGAGTTCAAACATGAAATCTGGATTGTTCTGTATTTGCGATTTTAATAGCATTAAGCAGTTAACATACAGTAATGGAGGCATGTTCTCCAGACATTTAGGGTCCTTCAGCGTGAACATGTTTATAGATGGTGTCAAACATTTTTATTGCACCCCTAGAAACTTAAGGGGTTAATGGTAATAAGGTAAAGAATTCATCACAATTTGGGATTAGGATATATGCAGTTTGCAGATTAAGCTGACCTATATAGGCTACCTACTTTATAATATTAATAGCCAGATCACTAATATTTTGGAAATGCTTTATGCCAAAATAAAAAAAAAGCCCAGGAAATCTTTTAAAATAATTGAAGTATTGATTAAAGACTTACTTTATATTCAGATATAATTGCAGTTCTTTGCTCTCTCTCAGGCATCATTGCTTCCCTGTTGCACAATTCCTCTCTCATTTCCTGTTGCAAATACTAACTAATTGCCCTATGTGAAGAATATGAAAATACCCCAGTGTTGTACCATTCATCCGTGTTTTTTAGTTTGATAAGAATATACAATCATAGGGACACCCCACACACACACATAGCAATTAAAATGAAGTACTAACTTCTACATTATGGATCATTAAAAGAGAGCTTTTAAAAGAGAAGAAAAACTTTTTAACTTAACGTGGCATTTTGTTCCATGAGATAAATAACTAAGGAAAATATTTCTGAATTGGAAGATAAAATTTATTTGATATTCCATCTTCATTTGCGTTATCTATTTATTCTGTATGAGAACTCTAGAAAATGAGTAACCTGAAAAGGAATATCCTAATTGTATGGTTAAGAGAACTGATGTTGGGATTTCCTGGTTCCACTTTGGAACTTACTTACTTTTTCCTATTGGTTCTTAAAAACAAATAGGTCTGCTATTTTCTTCCTCTCTCTAAATAGTTTTTATTATTTGCATATTAAATACAAGATATTTCTAAACATCAGTAAGGCTAATTTTTATGGTAAATTTCAAAAAGATTATCCTAGAACTACATTTTAATGAATTGCTCAAAATAAGTTAAAAATAATAAACACAGTAATTCAGAAAGGGCATCGTTTTTTGATTAACTTTAGTAAACTATAACATCTAATACATGAAAATAAATACTGTAGTTTTCCATATTTCTGTTATAAAATGAGTTCTTTGGGGACCTACCGTAACTCAGGCAAGTTAGGTGCAAATCTTGGCTGTGTCTCCTGCTTCTCAGTGGGTGCTCCTGCTCCTTTCTGCTCCCCTCTGTGGGGATCGGTCCCATCTAAGGGGCTCACCATCCTTCCTGCTCCGCGCCAGGCACTCATATAGGCACCAGGCATGTTTTCACCTTGGACATTTTTATTAGGAATTGGGGCTGAATTGATGATTCATTAGTAATGAGGACTTGACTTGTTGATTCCTTAGTAGTAAGATCAGAGGATGCTTGTTCCGGGCAGCAAAATAAGTGTTTTAGACAGCTTTCTGTTATTTTAATTGCTATTTTTTTAATCCAAGACTTTTCAAATAGCTGCATAATTTCAAAAAATAACATTTCTATTAGCCTATTCAATTTGTTGGACCAAAATGTGTCCACACTACATATTATATTTGACTTGAATATAGATATGTATAGTCATTCCTCGGTATCCGGAGGGGATTCGTTCCAGGACCTCTGTAGGTTACCAAAGTCCGAAGATTCTCAAGGCCCTGATGGAAAATGGTGTAGTATTACATATAACCTGTGCACAGCCTTCCCATCTCTAGGTTACTTATAATACCTAATACAATGTGAATAGTTGTTATACTGTATTGTTTTGGGAATACTGACACCCCCCCCCAAAAAAAAATCTGTACGTATTCAGTACAGATGCAATTTTCTTTTAATATTTTCAGTCTGTGGTTGGCTGAGTCCACAGATGAGGAACCCATGGATATGGAAGGTCAACTTAAGTTCTGTCCTATGTCTGCTTAGGTGATTGAGCAGAACTCTAGGTCATTGTATTGGTGGTAAGCACTTGCCCTGTTTTAATTTTTTTTATTCATTCAAGTTATTTTATTGCATTTTATGAGAACCAGCAGTGAATAAAACTGACATAGCCACTGCCCCTGTGCTGTCTACAGTTGATTTTTCATTTTCTCTTAGGCTTTTATAATTGCAAGATAGTTTTTTTCCTTTTATTAATAATATTTTAATAACTAATAAGTGATTTTACAGACTTCATGAAAATTGAATACTATAAAAACTTCCAAATTATCATACAGGATCTTTGAAGTTGTTTTAAAAAAAAAAAAGTTCTCAGTATGCTGTTGCCCTTACTTCAAAATTGACTGTCTTCAATTATGTTATTATTAGTTTCTTTCACATAATTCAAAACTCTTATTGTGTTTCATATACATAAATTAAAATATTAAGAACTGGTAAGTTTCCTTTTGCAACCTACCTTATTTACTTTATATGAAAAACATGTTTTGAGGAAATTTTGACATTTTCTGAATTGTTTACTAATGGTACTTTATGATTAGCATAAGGGAGAATAAACCTTTGATAACTGGTGGCATTTGCCCTTAATTAGCAAAATCTATGTTTGACTTTTAAATATGAAAGCATTATTGATGCAGGTAAGTGTAAAAATTCACAGCTGTTAGCCAACTGACTATCATAACTATGGAATTTTAAAGTATAGAAACAATTTTCAATATATAGGCCTATTCTTTTGTTGGTATCTCATAGGAATTGGTTTTAGAGGACCCTCTGATGTATGATTCATTCTTATTTTCTGTGTGAGTCACTGTTTTAGAATAATGTAAAATGTATAAAGATAAGCTTGTGCGTATGTGCACACAAACACTTGATAGTCCCTCTAACTATTGTTTCTATGTATGCAAAGTCAAAGTCGTTCTGGAAAAAAATGCCTCTTTTGGTACCAACAAAAACTTGAAACGTATTCTAAAATGCTGTTTTGTCTTAGAGCAATTTGAGATGGCTGTGTGTATTAATATTTTTTATGGTTCACAATTCTTCAGACCAAGGCAAAGAAGAATTTTTATCACTTGAAAAGTTACAGTAATCAATCTTTGATATTTTTAAGTAGAAAAGAAAAACATGAGTACAGTTTTGTTGCAGACTTTTCAGAATAGTGAATAGTTTCAGAATAATTTCAGTACTTTAAGTTGTTTTAATCCTGTAACAGGGAATACACAGATAATTTTAGTTAACATTTCAGTTAGGATTACATAAATATAAACTGTACATTTATTTTTATTATGCCAATCCAAATAATTATGAATTCTTACCAGCTCCTAATTTCCTTTGTTTTGGGAATATTTAGCAGTCCTTTGAAATTATTCGGCAACTCATAAGAACTTAAACGAAATAGGTTGAATTTAGGGAAATTAACCCCAACTCTTATGTTTTGTGATAAAATAAGATAAAATGATGCCTTTATTATTTTACTTCAGACTATAAAATATATAGCAGGGGTAATTTGTAGACTATTGGAGTATCCCAAAACAAGAAACATAACTTTATATTGAAATACTTAGATGCTAAAGTATTTTTATTATAAAGTGCCATTGAACAATAAACATAAAGATTTTATGAATGTATTTGAGATGTAATAAAATTTATATTGATTAGGAAAAGAAGAAAAAAATATATAAATTTATTGTTTGCTAGTCAACTTTGGTTTTAGATATTTTTCTACCCAAATAGTTATATACTCAGACAGATATACTAGTTATTATTTGAATAATTGTTTAAATTATTTAAAACTTCTTTATCAACTGTCTTTAAATTTTTTGAGTCTTAAATTTATTTCCTTTTGGGGATCATACTTGACAGCTCTAATAGAGAAGATAGGCACTCTTTCCTCTTCTGATCTTTTAAGTTTGGTGACAGGATTTATTCACTTAGAAATTGGTTTGCTAACCTGCCTTGTCATAGAATACAGTCAAACAAAATGAAATAGAGGTTTTAGGGCATACATCCTTCTTGACCACACTTGTGCTGTCCAGTTCAACTTCTATGGGCCTTTTACCTTTAAATGGCAATGGTGAAAAATGCATCCACCTCTCAGAGGCATTGAATTCCAGGGAGATAATAAAGATGAAAACACTCTACACTCATAAGGTATTTATATTATTAAAATAACATAATACACAAAATGATCTTTCATGTTCTTAATTATACTACCAAAATCTCAGTATGTGCCCTGGGCAAGTAAGTATTTATGAAGTTAATTTTATTATTTTGCAGTTTTGATGTACAGAATTCAGTTCTATTTATGCATGCCCTGGGCTTTATAAAAGAATGGAGCTTTTGCTTTAACCTTTAGAATATCTTTTATACGTCTGAATATTTATTTGTATTGTCTTTTAAACTGTGAGAATAATGCTGCTTTCAAATATACCCTTAATATTTTCATAATGATGCTTGAATGCCTTCTATTAAATATTTTTATTTAGATACCATAACATTTTTAAAGTATGTGAAAATTTTATTTCAGGAGAAATTACTAGATTTGTGTTTAGAACTTTAAAATTATTTTATGTGACCTGTCTTTGATGAATCCTTTTGTTTCATATTTTAACTGATTTATATTATTCCTCTCAAGTTCTTACAATCATGGTTTCTAAATGTTCATCTTTAAAATACTTAAGAGTTTACTAATTTCTCTATGCCTTGTACTCTCTATAGTAATGGATAATTCTAGATTTTTCTGCCTTTTTCCCATTATTATTTTCACATTTACTTGTATGATCAAGAATTATTAACAGATTTTTTTCCACGCATGTTCTCAGTCTACTGATAACGGTGCTGCTAGTAGACATTTTGAAGCTATTTTAAGATTTTTCAACAGTGATCTCTTAAACCAAATGATACTTTCTTCCTAAACCCCCTCTCATGTAGCAAACCTATATTTAACTTCTCTCGCATGCTTTTGAAATCTAAAAAGTGCATAGTTGCTACATTTCAGCAATCCTTGCAGCATTCTGAAAAATAAGTGGGCAGGTATTACAGGTAACGAAGTATAGCTCTGAGAAGCCCCAGTTGCACAGGTGTGCTCAGCGTGGGTGTGAGCGCTTTGGTGAGGTTCCAGACGTGCTCCCCAAGAGGGGACTAAGTTTTTTTGTTGCTTCCATAATATTGTTAAGCATAATGAAATTTTTATCAGTTTGGTTTATAAAAAGTAGCCCTAATATTCATTTCTCTAAGTAGGTAAGTTAGATTTTTTTTAAATTAATTTTCAATTTGGGAAAGAAGTGGGGAGTCATTCTGCATCACAAATTGCCATTTATCTAGGTAATACTATTTTACTTTTTATTTGTACATTTGGTCATGTAAATGTGCTTAAAACTAATAAAAGTATGCAATTGGTGAACATTAACGCATGACTTGTCAGCAGAGTACGGAATGTAAGCATGTGCCATGAAATTGCAATTCTTTTATCCTGTATTTTCTGTCATTTGCATACTGGTTCCATTTAGAGGATAGTCCATTCTTACTTTTTCTCCATAGATTGGCCAAAATGGGAAGGATTGGAATCCATTCTCTTCCACGAAGAGTCAATGGGACTGGCTAAGATCAAAGTCTGAGGCTTTTTCCATCTGTAATCAGGTATGCATTGAATAAAAATCACTATAATTCTGTGCATGCACCTTTAAAGCATTTTACTGATATGCATATTATGAATGTGATCTTTTATTAGATGTTGAATTCACAACCTTATCCTATGCACCTATGATAATTAACTTGAGTTTTGTAATATATTGAAATAAAAAGGTATTATCAGCCATGAAAAAATTTCAGCTGGTCTTAGAAAAGTGTAATATTTGAAATCAGTGCAATTCTTCATTGCTCAGTATGTACATCCAAAGATAACAGAATTAATTTGTTACTTCATATTGAGTATCACCAATTTTAATGTAATCAAATGTTTATATATTATTTCATGGTGTACTTTTAATACATTTTTAATAACTTAGAAATTATTTTTCTCAGCTAGAATTGTGTCTGCCCATTACAACTGGATCTTGTAACACAATGGCAAATATGACCAGTCCTTGAAATATTTTCAGATATTAGTTATATACAGGGATTTAGGCACTTTACATTCCATTTTGATTTTGCAATGGGAAAATGATCGATTTGTTTCTCACAATATTCTAAATAGGTGCATAAAAGTGTATGTTAGGAAATCAAATAATGAATATTAAATTTTTTTCCTGCCTTGGTAGAATGCTTTATACCATTTATAGTGTCATTACTGGTTACAACAGTAGCTGTTTAGATATTTCTGAGGGAGGCAGAGGAGCTGTCTTTTGAATGAGAATGTAACAGGAAAAGAACAAGTCCTTGAGATCTAGAAAATCTAAAACCAGAGGGAACATATTATGTTAGTGTTGGTAATGTCAGTTGCATTCTGTTAATGTCACTTTTAAACTGCAAGAGGGATTTTTAGACAGTTTGATTAGCACAAAGGCCTTGCCTGTATCTACCTAATAAAGATGAAAGGATACTGATTAACTTACACATATGCTTTACTGCTTTAATCAAATGAGTGGATAATTGCTGTATTTTGCCTGTTCAGAAACAGCCTCTACACTAAAATACAGCAGAATATATTGTAACATGCTCTTAATTTTACAAAAATGTAGGTATTTAGAGCTCCTGCAAAAGTGTAACTGGAATCTGTGAAAGTCAGTGTAATAGACCTAGCTTGTGAAGGCAAGTGTCAGTATCAGTCTGATGCTAAAACACAAGTGATATAAGGAAGCTGGTTTTTTAAAATATGTAATAGGATGAAAAATTCAGTTGATTAGTTAATAATAGTCATTTAGCCACATTCAAGTTTTCAGTTTAAAAATCAGATCTTTTTTTTTAAAAAGTAGCAAGTATTATCATTTCTCTTAATGCTAAGTATCTATAGCTTAACTAGCATCCACAAACCTTGAGGAATCACTTAACTCTTTTGTCAATTGGATCTTTGGGAAGTTGCCTTTCTTACTGTGAGAAATAGAGTTGATAATATTTACTATGTCTTGTCTATAAATTTTCAAAGATTTCTATTCAGTTTTAAATGTTTTGTTTAAAAAGGCATCTTCTTTCCTGTACAATATGTACATTTCATTCTTTCTCACAGCACCAATAAATTGAAACTCTGACTTTTTACTAAGCTGAAACACCTCTTTAATGATGTATTCTTGCACAGGTATTGTGTACTAAGTCAGAAGTCCCAACAGGTCTGCTGCACACAGGTTACAGGTATGTCAAAAGGCTGATCCCCTCAGCTCTTGGGGAAGCCTAATGACTCCAGCTTATCTACTAACTTCAGTGTGCCTAAGGAACGTAATCCATTTCCTATGATGTGAAAAATGTCGAGGAAAATTACTTTAGGTGTATTTTTTCCCGATACTCTTCACCTACTATAGCATCAAAAGATTTTACATTTCAAGAATGCATATTTGTTAGGAAGATAAATCATTTCTGCTCTTGACTCAGCCTTCAGAGTATGATGACACTGGTATGAAGAGTAAAGTTTCACCGTGGGGGGTGCATTCAACTCTTTCAGCCTCTAGTGTCTGTGCGTGAGTTGCCTCTTCCATGATTCAGGGTTCACAAGGTGCCTCAGAGAGTTTTCAGTTGCTTGTGTCTATTTTCCTACAATACAGGGTCTGACTAGAGCTGATATGCACAAATCAAAATGATCTTTTGACATTGAGGTATTTGCTGAAACTTTATTTTTAGTCAGATTTATGTTCTCCGATCCCTTGTAAAAATTGAAGCTTAATAATACCACTTTTAGAGTTATGTTTTGATGCTTCCTGAGAGTTCCTGAAATCACTACTACTATGCTTAAGTACAACATTTGTTAGGTGGAATTTCAGGGTATGTATGAACTGTTCATTCTGAGCAATGCATTTATATGTATTTTGACAAATATAAAGAAACCTACAGATATTACATTAGACCAGCTGAATCCATTTTATTGGTTTCTTTTTTAATTCAAAAGCATCACATAGCAAATAAAATTTTTAAAAATTGAGTTTAGTTACAAACTAGTTGTTTCTTATTTTTTTTTCCAGTCCCTTTTTGCTTTCTTTTACGACCACATGAAACTTGAGAAGCCACCTAAAGCTATATCATTTAGTGGAGTTGGGCAGTTCCCAAGTGTCCAACAAGAAGGCCTGGTTTAGGCTGCGATGGCCACTGTCATTCCTGGTGATTTGTCAGAAGTAAGAGATACCCAGAAAGTCCCTTCAGGGAAACGTAAGCGTGGTGAAACCAAACCAAGAAAAAACTTTACTTGCCAACTGTGTGACAAGGCCTTTAACAGTGTTGAGAAATTAAAGGTTCACTCCTACTCTCACACAGGAGAGAGGCCCTACAAGTGCACACAACAAGACTGCACCAAGGCCTTTGTTTCTAAGTACAAATTACAAAGGTATTAAACTTATTTGTCTTTCAGATTATATTTTCTCTTATGTTGGCTATTTGAAGCCATTGTAAACATATGTATTTGTATACACATTTTTCAGCTGATTTGCAGAGAAGAAATGTTAAGTAGATTAGACATTGGCTAGTTTTTAGTATTCTGAATCACATACTTTTATATGTTAGTGTCTTTGGATTTTTTAAAATAAAATGCTTAATGAGAGTAGATTTCCATTTGTAGAAAGAAATTACGACAAGAAAAGGGTATGGACGTTTACGTGAGTATATTCAGTCTTGCTCATTTGCTTGTGTAATGATAGCTAAAAACCAGCAAAAACTAAAGTGGCAACTTAAATGGCTCAAGTTTTGCAGTATTTAGGTGTATTAACTATCCTTGTGGTATATATTAAGTTAAACAGTTTCCATTATTAAGGGAATTCTATGTTAGCATAATAGTTTAGCTTCCATTTGAAAAGTGAATACATGCCATTTTTGTTGTGATAATTACTTACAGAATATATCTGTGTTTAAAGGCACATGGCTACTCATTCTCCTGAGAAAACCCACAAGTGTAATTATTGTGAGAAAATGTTTCACCGGAAAGATCATCTGAAGAATCACCTCCATACACACGACCCTAACAAAGAGACGTTTAAGTGCGAAGAATGTGGCAAAAACTATAATACCAAGCTTGGGTTTAAACGTCACTTGGCCTTGCATGCCGCAACAAGCGGTGACCTCACCTGCAAGGTATGTTTGCAGACTTTCGAAAGCACAGGAGTGCTTCTGGAGCACCTTAAATCTCATGCAGGCAAGTCATCCGGTGGGGTTAAAGAAAAAAAGCACCAGTGCGAACATTGTGATCGCCGGTTCTACACCCGAAAGGATGTCCGGAGACACATGGTGGTGCACACTGGAAGAAAGGACTTCCTCTGTCAGTACTGTGCACAGAGATTTGGACGAAAGGATCACCTGACTCGACATATGAAGAAGAGTCACAATCAAGAGCTTCTGAAGGTCAAAACAGAACCAGTGGATTTCCTGGATCCATTTACCTGCAATGTGTCTGTGCCTATAAAAGACGAGCTCCTTCCGGTGATGTCCTTACCTTCCGGTGAACTGTTATCAAAGCCATTCACAAACACTTTGCAGTTAAACCTCTATAACACTCCATTTCAGTCCATGCAGAGCTCGGGATCTGCCCACCAAATGATCACAACTTTACCTTTGGGAATGACATGCCCAATAGATATGGATGCTGTTCATCCCTCTCACCACCTTTCTTTCAAATATCCATTCAGTTCTACCTCATATGCAATTTCTATTCCTGAAAAAGAACAGCCATTAAAGGGGGAAATTGAGAGTTACTTGATGGAGTTACAAGGTGGCGTGCCCTCTTCATCCCAGGATTCTCAAGCTTCGTCATCTAAGCTAGGCTTGGATCCTCAGATTGGGTCCCTAGACGATGGTGCAGGGGATCTCTCCTTGTCCAAAAGCTCTATTTCTATCAGTGACCCCCTAAACACACCAGCATTGGATTTTTCTCAGTTGTTTAATTTCATACCCTTAAATGGTCCTCCCTATAATCCTATATCAGTGGGGAGCCTTGGAATGAGCTATTCCCAAGAGGAAGCACATTCTTCTGTTTCCCAGCTCCCCCCACAAACACAGGATCTTCAGGATCCTGCAAACACTATAGGGCTTGGGTCTCTGCACTCACTGTCAGCAGCTTTCACCAGCAGTTTAAGCACAAGCACCACCCTCCCACGTTTCCATCAAGCTTTTCAGTAGGATTCTGGGATGTGGATTTATTACAGAAATGTATGTGTAGCCCTGCCCTAGATGACCGTTTTTATTTTAGAGCCTACTTTAAGGCAGTATAAAACTTTCTGCTTTTGTATAATACCAGTTTTCATTAAGCCAGTATGAAATAGAAACTAGCTTTTTTAATGAGCTTTGGAACCATTTGTGTTCAGTTATGTTTACCTGGGTATTTTGTCCTGATTCACTGCCAATTGTCATATTTTAAGAGGTTTTTTCATATAGGAAAGACATTATTATTAGGAAAGTTTTATAAATCCCATGTTCAAATTACTTTTAGATCTTAAAATTTTCATTTTTGTCCAATAACAATGGCTCTACCTTTTGACATTTGGCTCATTAAAAAATTATGCAACAGAATGTAAATTTTATAAAATGTATGTGAATAACTCAAGACTTTTAAAATTTTTACTAGCCTCTAAATGGATTCATAATTAAATGTTTTAAATGAATTAAGAATCCAGTTTGGGGAGATAACAGTTAAGTTTCTTAGCTATACCATAACTTCAGATCAGTATATTTTGAAGACTTGCTATTGTCTGGCTGAAATATTTGCTGTCTTTATTATGAGCATATAAGGAAACAAACCCTAAACACAAAGCACCAGTATTTATAGCAAAAAGAATTCCTAGTAAGATGACATGGCATTTCATGTTACCTAATAGTTGGCCCTAAATTAGTATACAAGATGTTTGCCACTTTTCAACCTTCTCAACTTGCTATTTTTCCATTTAATATATTAATAGCTTATGGTATCAGAGTCTTCAGAGTCAATCTATAGACAGATCTCTTTAATCTTTCCACCTTTCACAGCCAAAGGGTGTGAAAGTACAGCCAACAATTTTATTTCGATTGTTGGTCCATGGTTAGTCCAGAATCTAGAGCCATTGTAGCACTACAAGCATTAGGTATGTTTATCCCAGAGTGGACTGTCTCAGCATCTATGGTGTAGTAGACTCCTAAGCAGGAAGGTAGATGTGAAGCACATGGTTTACACTTGGGAACTTGGGTAAGGCTCATGTCCCCGGTTGTCAGGGTTGAAAACTAGACTCTTTAGGAGTAAAGTAAAAGCATGTTGCTTATATCACTTCTTGCTGAATTTGACACATTTTTCTTTCCTTTAAGAGCCAAAAGCAGAAAACAAAAACAGTCCTACCCCCATGGGATCTGTCTTATTCAGTGTGAATCCATTTTTTCTTCTGATTTTTAGATGGAGAATTTCAAGTTAAATGCATTAGAAAACTATTTGAGGAATTACCACAAAGGTTTAAGTGACTAAAAATATATACAGTAAAACCCCACTTTTATGCATCTCTGGGAAAGGGGAGGAGTGTTTCAAATAAGTTCAATTTGTAGAGGGGAACAAAGTAAAGTAAAATAAGCACTATCTTGGTTAATGTGAAAATAACAATTGAGAATATTGTATTCACTGAATAAAACAGTTACAGGCTTTCCGCACGTTAGACAACCACCATAATCTTCTTTAAGGTCTAACTACTATGTTTTTCTAAGCATCAGTTGGGACATCAACCTAAGAAACATATCTGTTAAGCACTTGTTAACACCTTATTTTGGGACCCTATCTATTGGGGTAAGGGTGAGGGTGGGAGGTTTATAAAAGAGTATATATCTCTTTAAAAAAAAAAATATTCTGAGCACTCATTAGCCCAACATGGAAGCTTCTTTCCCTTTTGTAGGTCTAGTTATCACTGCAGATTGCAATGTTTACCAAGAATTTCTAAAAATGAGTGCAGATTACTGATTATAATGCATTATTTAAAATATTTGGGAGTAGTATAATTTGTGGAAAAATGTAAATTGTAATAATGTAAATGGGGGTTTCACTATATATATTATACACACACACACACACACATATATCGCACTTCATAGAATCAAAGTTGCTCTCTGAAGGAGCTTTGGCTCCTTATATTTTATCATGCTCCTATTTTTTTTAATCCTAGGAGCAGTAGTTTTTATACTTATGTATTTAAATTTTATTATGAAAAATTACATTTTATTAAAAAGTGTGTTCCAAAGGCATTAAAATTATATATGTTAATAAGGAAATACATTTTTAAATTTTTCAAACTGCTCCTAAGCTTTTGGTTAGGAGAATATTTGCTCTGAAAGTAGGCTTTCGCTCTGCTTCACCACTGCTTCCTTTAGTTTCTATGAAACAGATTGCTTACCTAAATCCTTAGTTGAATGATTAGTGTTCAATATTGCTTTAATCACCATATAAAAGGAAAA
This sequence comes from Avahi laniger, assembly GCA_963575035.1. Lineage (NCBI taxonomy): Eukaryota > Metazoa > Chordata > Mammalia > Primates > Indriidae > Avahi > Avahi laniger. Next base: position 16,898 of record CAUYSK010032854.1, on the reverse strand, counting down.
AAATTTGGTGACAGCACAAATAAATAGAAACCTATTTTTAAATAGAAATCACAAATAGCAAGTATGGAAGCACTACTTTATCTAAAATTTGCTTAAGAAGTCATCAACTTAATGAACTGAGACGTTGGCCTTAGTAGGCTGTATTTCACTGCTAATAAAAAAAAAGGGAGTACCAGGATTTATTAAATAAAGCATTTTGGAAATGGGGAATGGCACCATATATGTGAGTGTGTCTGTGTATGTACCTATATACATACAGACACGCACACATATACACACCTTTTTTTAACCTAATTCTCGCCCCGTGTGGAATTCAGATGCATCTTTCAGGGCACCAGTGTTAAAATTGTGGAGTCTTAATTCTTATAAGTACACCTCTTTGCCTATTGCTGCCCCCACAGACTTGAAATAACACTTCAAAGTAAGAGGGAATTCAGCTAACTTGTTTTTAAAATTGACTGTAGTGGTCACTAAACTCTTTTCGAGAGAATTTCTATTAAAGATGAGGCAGACTTGTTTATTTTAATTGCACAATGTTCTAACAAGGATGTAACATAGAATTGGCTCTCTTTTTTCCTAGAAAAAAATTGTTTCTATGTCAACAGATATGATTAAAAATAATTATTGCCAATGCTGTTTTCATTCTCCAGTGGCCAGAATCATCATCCTTAAAATTTCTGGTAGTGCCTTAGCTTGGTTAAAAAAAAATAAAAGGGATTAACATTAAATAAAAGATACTTTAGTTTAGAAATTTGGACCTCAGACAAGATATTGAACCTCATTCAGTTTGACTTCCACATGTGTGTACAAATTAAGGCACCAAACATGGAAGTGTGCGTGTGGAAGGATCTTGGCACTGTAAGCAATGTTATCCATTAATATACACAAATATCTTTATAGCTGTTGGTCACTGTCAAAACTTTCATTTTAAAATCCAAGTGCAGTTTTTTAAAACTTTGATTGTCCTGGCTGATCATGCACCGCTCTTTGTACAACCTTTTAATTTCATTTAGTGTTTCTTTCAAGCTGTGTATTTTTGCCTATTTGTTGCTTGTGCTTTATTTTTCTTAGTCATTTGTGGAATATAGTGATATATTGTGTTAATTTGGACAGTAGCGGTTTTTAAAAACCATATACTGACTGAACATGAGCCAGAGCTGATTGCTTTATTAAGCTAATAATGAATGTTAAAGAGTACATATTTTCAGGATCACTCATCTAGTGAGCAATACACATATTATAGGCCAATATTTTTTTTAAAAATAGAGCTTGGTCAACCTCTCTCTATACTACACATATTACAAGATATAGCACTTTCAAAATGAATCTAAACCTTTACAGAAACTTTCTTATAGGTTATGCCTTTTATTTTAAGACTTATTATAATTTGTTTTCAAGTGCCATTAGATGATATATATGTAGGCCTTTGATATATAATGCTTTGTGTACAAAAATGGTAGATGGTATTTTAAACAGGTACATTTTTACAGTGTTTTCTTATCAATTTGCTATATTGCACAGAATCAGTGTGTGTCTTTTCATAAGGTTTTACAATGGTTTATTTTTTTACAAGGTTTACGTGTCTCAAAGCACACTGTCTTCCCAGTACGTAAGTTAAAAAATACCAGTTCGCCCAGGTTGCTTCTAGCCTACTGAGATCCATGTGACATTGGAGGAGATCTTTGAAACGTCGAGTATTCGTCATTAGCAATGGCAGACTGTTATCTCTAGCAAACGAGTGCCTAAGTTGAATTTGTCTTGTTTTTCTCACGCTGTGTCAGCAGCCATGTCTACAACATAGTTTACTGTGATTAAATAGATCTACATAAGTTGTATTGTGTAGTTTTGTGCTAAAAACCCATACAGAGCTCTTTCTGGATCACATAAAGGAAGATAATGCTACCAACATTGGTAAAGGCACACTTAGATCACCCTTAGGCCTTTCTGCAATGTTATCAACCCTTTAAGGATGGAAGGCAGTGTCTTTTGATAAGTCGTCTAGCTCTAGAAATGACACAGAACTATTGCTAATGTATAAAACACTTCACTGTATAAGCTTCAGTGGTACAAATGAACCAGAATGAATGTTTATCTTCTCAGAAACACTCCTTCAATATTATGTTGGATCATGCTGCTAATGTAACTTGGGATACAACTCTTCATGGTGCTACAAACTTCTCTGTCTTGTTCAGTTGTGTTTTTTTATCCATAGAAAAAGGACTACATTAAGGTGTAAAGGTGTACAATATATTTTTATACTGTGACTTAATTTGTCATTAACAAACTTTTACACCACCACAATGTATTCATGTGCACTTGCAAAAGGAGATCTTGGATGTGCAAATGTTACCAGAACAAACCCAGCTTTTGTCCACAAGGTGACTGTAACTCAGAATGGAAAGTGGGGGCTTTATAACAGGGTGTGGAGTGAAGAACATGCTGTATGTTACTAACAGCCCTTTGAATTTAACAGAAACTGGGAATCCATTAGGAAATGGATTGCATCATGCCTGAACATAAGCTGGACTGCTGAAATTGTATTTTTAGCTAATGAAAAAGTGTTTGGACTAGTACTCTAAAAATGTTCTAATGATAAAGTTTTGAGTCAAAATAGAAAAGAGAAAATCTGCATTCCAGGCTGAATTTTGTATATTTTTATTGCATTTAAAATTGCTATTCTGTGATATTGGGAAATCAAGTGGCTTATCATGTATATCATGTACTTAAAATGTATTCACAAACTACTGTTGTATTTGTATAAAATATAGACAAAGATCATATTTTTTGTGTGTGTATAAGCTCTGTAAAATAGCAATCACATTATGAAGCTGCAGTGATACTACATTTTAAACATTCACATCCAAAGAAGCAGGCTATTTATTGTCCAGATACCCAGATTTAAAATATTAATTTGCTGCTAATTAAACAATAGTACTGCAGCTTCTTGTGGCCTACAGTGTTATCTTTGCTGTAAGAAAAAGATATGTGAATTCCACAAAATATATGAATAAAATTACAGAATTGCTTTAGATAATGAAAATCTTCCTGAAATTTTAATAGAGGATACTTTTCTATTTGGTATAACTTTTTTTCACTTCAAATTATAAATATTTTCTCATTTGATGAATATAAGATTCTAATAGCTGGCTCTAGGACAATACTTGTTGAAATGAAATGTAAAGTGCCAGAGGGGTGTTTTTGTTTGTTCTATAACTTTTGTACCTTTAAGGGAAGGATAGAATTGTAAATAAAAAATGTAAAATGATGATGCATCAAAACTTTAATCCAGGTGAGTTTAGAATTCAAAAACTATTCGTTTCTTGTTCCTGTGAGATAAAATTGGCATTTAGCATTTCTTTAACACTTACTGTCTGTCAGTACTATAAATTGTCCTTACAGAAGTTCCGCTTGGGCAGTTTGCCTAAAATTTTGCTGAAGAGAACTCCCACAATTCACGTGGACCAAAATGGTGATCACACATGTATCATTTCAGCTGAAACTTGTCAGTTAAACAGGCAGTAATGCTCGGTTGGTCCAAGTGCAGTGCTGTTTACATCTAATTGATCACGACCAGTTGCAGATTCCTTTGTTCCTTCTCCACTCCCACTGCTTCACTTGACCAGCCTTAAAAAAATTTTTTTTAATAAAAAAAAAAAGCCAGTAATGCAGCTTCTAAGACAGAGATATTAACTCTAAAAATGCAGTTAATACCTGTCCAGGAACCAATTGTAGAAATACTTGTTACGTATCTCATAGCAGCACCTCTTTCAGTATGATAGGAAAAATTCTTCCTTTGCCTTTGGCTTTCCTACTTTCAGAGGATAAAGAAGTGAACAGTGATTCCAGTATTGGCGGTTCCTCTTTCACTTGTTTAATTCCAGCAAATTCACACACTATTTTGTGTTAATTCTTAGAATTAGCACTAAATATGTTTTTATTTAAATTCATTCATATGAAATATTTCAAGGACTTTATAGAAAGAAAATGCTTTTGCTCTTCTTAGTACTCAAGAGTAGAATACTCTGAAAAAGTATGTTTGGGATTAATTCATTTAGGGTAAAATATGGAAAATTAATTAGAAATACAGTTTATTTATTGCATCATAGTCCTGATGGGGCATAAAGACTTTTTCATTAGTGTTAAATGAAAAGTTCACACTTTACCATTAAGAAGAGGGAAAAGTTGATTCTAGCTATAGACAGCTTGAGTTTTACTGTCACTTTTTCTCAGTTGAACATTTATTCAACAAAAATTTCTTGAACAAAAGGGTACCACTTTGTGCTAAGTCCAAGAAAGTTAGCTTTCTTTTTTTTTTTTTTTTTTTTTGAGACAGTTTTGCTCTGTCATCCAGGCTGGAGTGCAGTGGTGCAACCACAGCTCACTGCAACCTCCGTCTCCCAGGCTCGAGCAATCCTGGCTCAGCCTCCCAAATAGCTAGGGCTACATGTGCATGCCACCATGCCTAGCTAATTTTTTAATTTTTTGTAGAGATAAGTTCTCGCTATGTTGCCCAGGGTGGTCTCTAACTCCTAGCCTCAAGTGATCCTCCCGCCTTGGCCTCCCAAAGTACTGGGATTATAGATGTGAGCCACCGTGCCCAGCGTAAGAAGTTAGCATTATAGAAGGAAGTTTGTATCCTGATCAGCCATCTGAGTGAAGACAGCAACATCATCTAACTGTGGGGTAGAAGCCTAAATACTGTATTGAGCCATACCAAGTTACCCTTTTCCATAGATCAAAAATGGTCAAACATTGGCAATTTCAGCCTAAAACAAAAACAATAAAACCTAGAATGGCTCGAGTTCAACTGCATTCTATTCCACAAAGAAATAGTAGTCGCTAATAAAAATCTTTCTACTCTGAAGTTGCTGACTCTTGGCTAGTGTGATGGTTAATTTTATCTGTCAACTTGGGTAGGCCATGGTACACAGTTTTTGGTCAAACACCAGTGTAGATGTCTCTATGAAAATATTTTTTAGATGTGATTAACATTTAAATCAGTAAACTGAGTAAAGCAGATTACCTTCCATAATGGTTACCCTCATCCAATCAGTTGAAGGCCTTAAGAGAAAAGACTGAGATCCCCAGGAGAAGAGGGAATTTTTCCTCCAGACAGACCCGACTCCAACATCAACTCTTTCCTGGGTCTCTAGCCTGCAGGCCAGACTTTCCAGCCCTCACAATCACATGAGGCAATTCCTTAAAATCAGTCTCTGTGTACATACTTACATATACATCCTAATTGTTCTGTTTCTCTGGAGAATCCTGACTAATACAGCCAGTTTCAACTGTCATTCTTTAGAGGAGTTGGCTTTACCTTAAAGGAAGTGGAAACACCTTTCTCTCCGATAATACCGTTAACAGCGCATAAGAGCACATAAATCCCCAGGTTCCGTGTACTTTAGAAAAAGAATGGAAAGAGCCCAGTGCTTGATGGAGACTGTCAGTGAGGGAGTTTTCAGAATAGCTTTTTCTGTGCTGTTGCCTTCAGCTGCCACTATTGCAGACAAAAACTGTTTTCTCCTGATCAAGTCTTTAAAAAAAAAAAGTCAACAGGCTAACATTGCTTTATAGTTGCACACTTGAAATGTAAACCAATGTTTATTACAAATGCACAAGTGAAAATTTCTGTAAATTGAATCTTTTTTGAAAACAAGCAGACAGTACATTTATTATAGTACCTCAGTCAAGGCCCTGGGGTTTTGAGGGGATCTGAGTGGGAAGTGTAATGGTCCTCACATAAGGTATGTATGTTTTCTGCTTCTCACTATTAGAATTTTTGGAAAGGTTTTATTTTTGGTTTATTCCATTTGTCATTAGAGAACTTTCATCTTTCTCTTGAGGATCCTTTCAAAGTGTGGCTAGTGCCGTTGGTAGTCTCGTTGGAATGATGTTGGTAAATCACTCTGTTTTTAAAAGTACATTAGTATTCACACACACCTGATGACATTTTTTAAGCTGGTTCCTATAACCAGATTTTCATGCCCTAGGAGTGTTCATTGCATAAGTAGGTCAATGGCCTTAGCTATGGTGCCCTATTTAAAGATTGTAATTTGTGTCAGCTTTTCCCACCCCAGAACTAATGGTGATCATTGGCTGCAACAAATATAAACCCTATAAGTGTCTGGAAGACCACTTAGTTTGAAGACTTCCAGCAGGTGAGCTCAACTTATCCCCAGTGCCCTAAGTTACCTTTTGCAGTGATAAGGTGCTACTTACTGTTGTATTTTCTGTCATAAATTCTTTCATATAATATGTCCATATTCCCAAGTGCTAACTTCATTGAAAGGGCTTCAAGTTAGTCAGTGATTTCAAGGACCCTGAAAATTTTCTTCCATTCTGCACCCGCCCATTTCTTCCTCTTCCTTCTACCACGTCCATATGGAGTTACTCACTGCTCCTTACATAGCACCTGTGCCTACCCAGCCCTTCGCCTTCAGGTATCCTGTTCTCCACCCCTGGAAAGCTAGTATCTCCTCCTGCCCAGGCATTCCACATGCCAAATTCTTACCCATCCTCAAGCGGTAACTCATTTGCCCCCCGAACAGATATTACTGCTTATTAGATCATCTCAGGATAATGTACATTCTACGCTCTTGGGGACAAAATGCTATCCACACAGTTCCAAGCACAGGGCAGATAACCAACACGTATTTGTTGGATATAGCTCTTACCTGAAAGACTCAGCCATCTTAATGTTTAGGATGCATTTTTTAGAAAGAACTACTCTTTCAAAACTTGACACTAGAAAAGAAGAAAAAATAAAGTAATTTTGACACTGGGGTTATCTATTCTGTAGCAAAGTTTATAGACTAAAGATTGTGAATACACTTAAAACTTCATTTTGTTCTGGACTTCTCTATCAAAGTAAGCAAAATAGTGCACTGTTTCCTCAGAAGTAAATCATTCTAACTGCTTTCACTCCAATCGAGCAAAACCGTAGAACCTTCGAGGACTAATTCTTGTAGTTTTGTACTTCAAAGGCTCTGACCATGGCGTTTTTAGCTCTGAGTTATGAGGACAGAGGGAAAAAATGTCTAAGTCCCAGAGACCTACAATTTGAAAGAAAATGAGAACTGACATCAAACTTACCTAAAACACTGAATGATAGAAGTCAGTGGAGCCAAGTTGTCATGCAGGTAGGTCAAGCAAAAGATGAATTCTGACATATAAGGATTTAGAAAGTAAATTATCCTCTTTATTTTTAAAAAATTACAAATAACCCAGAGAAGCAAAAGTTGAATCAATATGGACATCTCCAGAAAGAAAATAAACAAAGTGGTGCACAATGATACTAATAACTCTTGATTAAATCTAAATTATTGGTAATTTGCTAGTGAATAAGTATTTTTGAAAGTGACTGATCCTAATGTAGTGCAAATGTTCTCACATGGGTATGTGATAATCATAAAAGTGGTTAGGGTTTACATATGACGTTCCAATTTCTCTCCCTCTCTCTTTCTCAAAAAACAAAAAGAGTAAAAGCTCTCTGTTAATCCTTTGGAGGCAAACATGAAGCCACATAACAACGTGCTATGGAGTTCAAGTTGAAAAATCCAGTTCGGCTGGGGAACAACTTGGAGCAAAAATAATACAGTATTTTCTAATACTATAGTCATTTCATGTTGTTTTCTTACATTTACTAAGATCTCCAAGAAAATAATAATAATGGTGGTAGGCATTGGTGTCTCATTCCTGATGTTAACCGAAATGACTTTAGTTTTTCGATAGTTAAGGTATTTGCTCATAGTTTTGGGGAAATCCAGGCATTTCTCCCGCAAACTGATCTCTTCCTGATGAATCTTTTATTCTGTAAACTCCGCGCACGAAAGTGAAGGGGCTTACCGGCAGAGTGCCGGGACAAGCAGGGCCAGACTGCTCGGTCAGACAGAGGTGGCGGCGCCCGGACCCTCCTCGCTGCTCGCTGGGGCCAGACCGCCCAGAGCAGGGACTCTCAGGGCCACCGGGCCGTGGGCGCGCCAGGGGCGGTCCTGGCGTCCCCACGCCCTCAGCCCCCGGAGGTGAGCAGCTCGCCTTGCGTGGGCCGCCGGGCCCGCGAGACGGCCTGTCCCCGCCAGCTTTCTTCGCCGGCCGCGGCGCCGCTCCCTGGCGCACGGGCGTCGGCTGCGCCTGGCTGCGGGCTGCGCACCGAGCACGCGGACAGCGCGGGGCCTGCGGCTCTGGGACGCCCGTGGCCAAGGTCTGCGGGGCGGGGTGCGTGGACCTCGCCGAACCGGGCGTCCGCATCGCCCCCTGCCCGTTACAGACCCGCTCCCGGCAGAGCAGATGGTCGTCTCGGTGACATTCAGGAATTAACGAGTTTGGCTGCTGACTTGCAGCATCGGCTGCTGTGTCCTCGTGGGTTTTCTCCTTTAGTTTATTCATGTTTTCAGCTTACACTGAAACACCTTTGCATTCCTGGAATAATTCCTGCCTGTCATTGGATTCTATATGCTGATATTTTGTTCAAACTTTTGACTTCATATTAGCACGTGAGATTGGCGCATAGTTTCTTTTTACTGAATTTATTAATTTTTGGAACTCAAGTTATTCTGGCTTCAGAAAGACTAGGGGGAGGAGATTGGGGCTCATCTTTTTGCCCATTCTAGGCTAACTTAACGATCAAGAAATTCAGCCTCCTCTCTAGAGAGTGGATGGTGTTTGAGGCGCCCTTTCCCTGGGGCGGTTCCTACTAACCTTCCATCTTTCCTCCTGCACTTGCTCACTTCAAAGGCTCCAGTCATCTTGGGTCAATGTGGGGACTTGGAATTGCCAGCAAAGCCCCCTCCCTGCAGATCCTCCCGTTTGCTGCTATGGGATTTATGTGTTATAGTTCTCTTATCTCTGTCTGCCGCCTTCCTAGTCTAGCCTGGCCAAGTCTACACTCAAAAAGCACTGCCACCCACGTGCGGTGTTGTCAACCTTTCTCTGCCTACTTTAATTTTTTGTGTGATACCTTACTGTTGGTTTTTAATTTTTCACCTAATGTAACAGTCTTTGTCTTTAAAGGGTTAATTCAGTTCATTCATAAACTATTTGATTTTATTCCTCTCTTTTACTCTTTATTACTTTAGGGGTGGTTTCTCTTTTTCTTTCCTTTTGTGAGTCTCATAGATTGTTAACCATTCCACTTCTTCTCCTTGTTAGTTTTGATGTTCCTTTGTATGTTTTCATCCTATTAATCACTATGTCCTTTCTCCCTTGCTTTTTTAATCGATCACACAGGATTGCTTTTATCTGTAGACAAAAATACCAACTTCTTGCAAGGAAAAATATTCAGTTCTCAACAAACTTTGGAAAACACCTTTCACAATTTCATCGTCACTTGCTCCAGGTTTCTTGGCTGCTGGCATAAACAAGCTACCTTTAAAATGGCAAAACTGTGTCGATAGTTTAGGCACATACTTTGATTAATTGTACTGCTTCTTGTTTGAGATATAATAAATTATACTTGATTCAAAGTTGGCCATTTCATATTTAATGACCTGATATTCCCCCCCTCCCACTGAGACACTCCCCACAACACACTAATTCTTCCCGACTCGCTTCCTCTACCCTCTTCTTCACAAAAGGATCCTTTTGCCTCCCCCGCCTGCACACACCCACCACACTTCCCAGAGAGCTCCAGGACTTTGCAAGCGTAGTTTAGCATTTATTCTCCATAACTCTGGATGACCACATCGTGAAATGTTTTATTCTAATAGTGTGTTTTTAAGTTCTAGAATGTTCATGTGGTTCTTTACGATAACTTCTTTCTCTACTGAGATTTCCTATCTGTTCATTCGGTGAGCTTATTTACTTTTGTTTCTTCCAGCATAGTTTTCAAATCCTTCTCTGCTAGTTCTAGACATGTCCCTTCCCAGGGTCAGCCTCCGTGGATCACCTTTTCTCTTGTCTGTGGCTCTCTTGTTCTTATTTCTTTGTATTTCTAGTAATTTTGTGATTGGATTTCATTTCTCTAAAGAGTATTGGGGTTTTTTTACTTGTTTGTTTTATTCTCATCTCCCCTGTGGTGGGCTGCAGTTGACACAGAAGTTCTCGTAGCCTGTCTGTCTGCTTGGAGTCTGCCCAACACACAGGTATTTCAGAAGTTAGCCAGAAGTTTGGGCAAAGTTTGTACACAGAATTTGGCTCCCCTTCTATGGCTGTTCCTTTCTGGGATTTCCACCCCAACCTTCATGTTCCAGCTGCTTTTTTCCTTCCAAACTCTACCATCTGGTTTTTCAAGGCAGTAAGACTGCAGGGTTTTATCCGAGTTTTGGTTGCCCCTAGGAGTGCAATAAATTTGGAAAGTGCATTTTATTTGCCTTGGTTTATAATACCTGCATCTGAAAAAGCTATGAAATCTGTTAATTCTTAGATAAAGTTCCTCAATTTTTATGGGTGTGTTTCTTTGGTTTACTGTTTATGGCCTTTACCTAAAATATGAATGAAGGATTATTCTTTTTTTCCATATTATCTGTCTAGGAATCTAGCAAAGATTCTGTGTGATGCATAGGTGATTAACTTTATAACAAACTTTCACACTATCTTCCAAAATGACTGTATCATTTTTTATTCCCATGAATAATGGACAAGAATTTCTGTTGCCCCACATCCTCAAGATATTTTGATATTGTAGGATTTGGGGGTTTTAGCTGGTATCTTATTGTTGCTTTAATTTACATTTCCCAATGACAAACAATGTTGAGCCTTTTCATATATCTATTTGCCAACTGCATCACATTTTTAGTAAAATGTCTATTCAGCTCCTTTATCCATTTTTGTAATTGGATTTTTAATTTTTATTAGATTGATTGTTTTTTATTGTTGAGTTTTAAGGGTGTTACTGAAACAACCTGAGTATGTTCACCCATGTGCAGTGGAAAGCCAAACACCGAAGCACTGGTTCTTTTGAAGAGAGAAAATTTATTGCAGGGCCGTCAAACAGCATATAGGAGTCTGGCTCAACTCTATCTACCCCATCTGGGAGCTGGGGTAGGTTTTATAGGCAGAGGGTAATGAGGCATGATCTCATTGGATCTTGCAGTAAGGTAATGCCAGGAGGCATGATCTGACTGGATCCTGCCATAAGGCAAAACCAGGGCTCGATCTGATTGGATCATGTCGTGTGGCAGTACGTTCCTTGGTCCCGGCACTTAGGTTCCTTCTGTGAGTGCACACTTGGTACATCTGGGCATGCTCTGGCTATGTAACTTGCAACCTGAGGGCCCATGGCAACTGAAAAGCAATTCACCATTTTATTGTACAAAATTGAACCAGATTGGGCTGGTTCTGTGGTTACGAGTATTCTTTATATATTCTGGAGATGAATCCTTTATCAGATATATGAATTGCAAATATTTTTTTCCCAATCCGTAGCTTGTTTTTTCATTGTTTTAACAGTGTCTGACAAAGAGCAAAAGTTTTTAATTTTTGTAAAGTCCAATTTATATATTATTTCTTTCATGGATTATGGATTATGCTTTTGAGATTGTATCTAAAAATTTATCGCCAAACTTAAGGTCATGAAGATTTTCTCCTAAATGTTTTTCTAGAAGTTATGTCATGTTATGTTGCACAGATAAGCACATGATCCATTTTGATTTAATTTTTCTATCAGATGTGAGGTATGCATTGAATTTTGTTTGTTTTGCACATGGATGTCAATTGTTTCAGCACCACTTGTTTATTTCTGTTTTCTCTATTCTGTTCCATTGGTCTGTGTATTTATCATTTCACCATATATCATAATTACTGTAATAGCCTTGAAATCAGGAAATGTGTCTTCCAAATGTATTTTTCTTTTTCAGAATCACCTTGGCTTTTCCTTTTATTCTTGCTTATATTGTATAGAGTGTATATATTTTAGAATTTGCTTGTTGATGTCTATTCGAAAGTTTGCTTGGGGCCGAGCATAGTGACTCATGCCTGTAATTCTAGTACTCTGGGAGGCCAAGGAGAGAGGATGGCTTGAGGAGCTCGAGACCAGCCTGAGCAACAGTGAGACCCATCTCTACTAAAAATAGAAAAAATTAGCAAGGCGTGGTGCTGTGTGCCTGTAGTTCCAGCTACTCGGGAAGCTGAGGCAGGAGGATTGCTTGAGCCCAGGAGTTTGAGATTGCTGTGAACTAGGCTGATGCCATTGCACTCCAGCTGGGGCAATGGAGCAAGATTCTGTCTCAAACAAAAACAAAAATTGCTTGGATTTTGGTTTGGGTTGTGTTAAATATATAAATCAATTTGGGGAAAATTTATACCTTTCAAATATTGAGTCTTCCACTCCATGAACAAAATATCTTTCTCTAGTCATCTAGAGCTTCTTTGATTTCTTTCACTGGTGTTATGTAGTTTCCTGCATATATATCTTGGACGTATTTTATACAACTTATACTTAAGTACTTTTTTAGTGTTATTGTAAGTGGTATTTTTTTTATTTCAAATTCCAATTGTTTACTGGTGTATGAGAATACGATTTACTTCTGTATATTAACCTTGTATCTTGCGACCTTGCTAAACTCACTTACTAGTTCCAGTAGTATGTGTGCGTGTGTGTGTGTGTAGATTTGGGGACATGTTCTGCATAGACAATCATATTGTCTGTGAAGAAAGACAGTTTTATTTCTTGCTTTCCAACGTATATACCTTTTATTTCTTTTTCTTGCCTTATTGAACTAGCTAGAACTTCCAGTATGACATTAAATAAAGGTGTTTAAAAGCATCTTTGTCTTGTTTTAGATCTTAGGAAGAAAGCATTTAGCCTCTCACCATTAAGTAGATGTCAGTTGGAAGTTTTTCATAAACATCCTTTATGAGATTAAGGAAATTCCCTTTTTTTTTAATTAATTAATTAATCAATTAATTTTTTTGAGACAGAGTCTCACTCTGTTGCCTGGGCAAGAGTGCCGTGGCGTCAGCCTAGCTCACAGCAACCTCAAATTCCTGGACTCAAGTGATCCTCCTGCCTCAGCCTCCCAAGTAGCTGGGACTATAGGCATGTGCCACCATGCCCGGCTAAATTTTTTATATATTTTTTTTTTAGTTGTCCAGCTAATTTCTTTCTATTTTTAGTAGAGACAGGGTCTCGCTCTTGCTCAGGCTGGTCTCGAACTCCTGAGCTCAAACAATCTGCCCGCCTTGGCCTCCCAGAGTGCTAGGATTACAGGCGTGAGCCACCGTGCCCAGCCAGGAAATTCCCTTTAATTCCTAGTTTATGTGAGTTCTTTTTTATCATGAGTAGACATTGAATTCTGTTGAATTTTTTTCTGCATTGAGTGATATGATTGTTTTTTTCTCTTAGTCTGTTAATATGGTAAGTTGCATTGATTGAATGTTGAACTAGCCCTACATTCCTGGGATGAACCCTACTTAATCGTGTAGGATTTTTTTATACATACTGCTGATTTGATATGCAATATTTTGTTAAGGATTTTTGTGTCTGTGTTCATGAGAGATGTTGGTCTGAAGTTTTCTTTTCTTGTGAATATGTGAGAAAAAATACATGTATCTATATCTCCATCAGTTCAGTTATGCATCCAAAAATTTCAATCCAATAACTCAGAGTTTAGTCTAACCTTTCTCATTTTTGTATAGTAACTGCATTTTCCAAAAGTGAGAAATCTGGTTCTCATTATCCACGATATATTTACTTACTTACTCAATTATATAATACACATAAATTACTTTATAATTGCTAACCCATACCTACTGGCTAGATCACAATATTTGTTTCCAGTTCTTTTGGTCTTTAGCCTGAGGGCATATGGTCAAAATACTCTGGTCAAAGTTATCCCCCATCCTTTTTCCGGGTGGTCATGTTATCCTTTTAAAATATAGCTAAGTTCGTTTGTTTTTGTGTTTTATTTTTTTTTTTTTGCATTCCCTGCCCTTGTTGGTGTTTTCTTTAAGTATGTGACACATTAACATGACTCTAAAATTCAATATGTAAAAAAGTACATTAAAGACATGCCTCTTCATCTTCACTTCTATCCCAATCTCATCCCTCATGCTTTCCTCCCAATTTTTACCCATTAGCTTTGGTAAGCAGTCTCATTACTTTCTGGTCTGTTCTTCCTAGATTTCTTTTCTTTTCTTTATTTTAAAAAAGGAAACACATGTATATTTTCTTATCCTCCCCTTTACGCAAAAGGTGTATTATAGACATATATTGTTCTGTGTTTTGCTTTTTCACTTAACTATGTATCCTGAATATCACTCCATGTCAATTCATAGAACTCTTGCTTATTACATATTTTACTGAATTGTACTACTTTCTGTGGATGTAGAATAGCTTATTTAACCACTCTCCTATGTATGGACACTTAGATTGTTTCCCATATTTGGCCATTACAAATAATGCTGCAATTAATAACTTTGTGCATATGCATTTTCATATTGTTAGAAATGTATCTTCAGGGTAAATGCTAGAAGCTGGATTTTGGGGTCAAAAGGTAAGTGCATATGTAGTTTTATTGATATTACAAATTTCCCTCCAAAATGTTTGTATCAATGTGTATTCTCATTTATGTTTCTTTTAAGAAGATACTTCTCTCTTTATACTTTCTCCAACATCTGTAGTTATTTTCATGGAAAGGTGGATCTGAATAAACTATTTCACCACTATAGGGAACAGCCCCTTGTGCATCACTCTTAAATATGATGTAACAGACAAGGACCACCAGACAACTACCACCAGACATCGCAGGCAACCTTCTACATGAAGGAAAGACCAAAATGGCAAAAAAGAAAAAAGGAAACTCAGATGAAACAAAGGTAATGAGGAATATCAAATAGTTTTTAAATCTTCTAATTAATGTTCTTGGAGGTATAAGAAAGAGTATTTTGTCCACAAAGAAAGAAAAACCTTATTAGAAAACAAGCAATGTATGTATATAGGTGACATAGAGATATATGTATTTTATACATACACATGCAGGCGTGCATGCTTGCATGTATTTTCTAACTCTGCCTTCTGGATGGGCTTAGAAGCAGTGATAAGTAGTAGCAGTGAGCACACTAAATACCCACATCTTGGTTTCTAAGTACCTTTCTCCACTAAAAGGTTCAGGGCTACTTCTGGGTCTGGAATAAGTAAAGTACAAGATGATTCTGGAACATCTTGTTGTACTAGAAAGTAAGAAAATCTTTAAAGAATGATGGGTGACATGTGAAAAAAGACACAGGAGCTAACTTCAAGGGGTACCCACTGGCTTCATTTGGGTAAAAATAAGCAAATAAATAGTGATAGTAATGGATTATAACCCGTGGGGTAAGACAAGAATATATGAGATCATGGTAATAAAAATGAAATGAACAAATAAATGTAAATAAATGAAGAAGCATGATTGCAACTAATAACGGTAGAAGGAATAAAGAAATTAGAAAACCAGGAGTTGGCAACTATCATAGTGATAATTACTTCATGCAAGAATCACATGCTAGTGAGCAAAACTATAATGAGAAGCAGGATATTTATGTAAAATTAAAGTATCTCCCCTACAAAACCTAGAAGTAAAATAGGTAGGAAGCCTACTAAATTCTTACTTAATCTGTATAAGCAGAATAGTTCTAGGTCAAGTCAATAAAAGTCTAACCTGAGTTGTAAAAGCAGAGAGTCATCACCCTTCAATCAGGTCCCAGACTGGAGCCAGTTTGCAGATCCGGGAGCCCTTCAGTGAAGGCGGGATCTCCTTGAGGAAGGACCCCAGGACAGTACCAAAAATTTATATTAATATTATTAATCTTTCTCACAGCCTTCCCCAAAGAGACCTGTGGGCTTTTATTGGGGTAATTGTGTGCTGGGGAAAGGAAATAACCAGACCTTTCAGGGACCACTAGACAATGGGTCTGAGTTGACACTGAATCCAGGCAACCCTGTGTGTCACCGTGGTCCACCAGGCAGAGCAGGGGCTTATGGAGGTCAGGTCATCCATGGAGTTGTAGCCCAGGTCCAACTCACAGTAGGCCCAGTGTGTCCCTGCACCCCTGTGTGGTTATTTTTCCAGTTCTGGAATGCATAAGTGGAATAGAAATAGTCCCCTGACGGCAGAATCCTCACACTGGTTCCCTCTGGAGTGAGGACTATTATCATGGGAAAGGCCAAGAGGAAGCCAGTAGAGCTGCCTCTACCTAGGAAAATAGTAAATCAAAAGCAGTGCCACATCCCTGCAGGGATTGCAGAGATAGGTGAAGACTGCAGGGTGAAACAGGGCTGCTTAGCCACTTGGGACCCCCATGCCTCTAAATCGACAGGCGAAAAGAGAGTTACTGCGCTGTCTGGGGTGCTTGATCCTGACGACTACCTGAGAGAGATTGGATGGCTACTCCACAATGGAGCTGAGGGAGACAATGTCTGGAATACAGGGGGTCTCTTAGGGGCTTCTTTTAGTGTTCCCATGCCCCATGATTACGATCAATGGAAAACTACAACCACCAACACAGGCTGTTCCTAAAGGCCCAGACCCTTGAGGAATGAAGATTTTGGTCACCGCACCACATAAAAAACCAAACCAGCTGAGGTGCTTGCTACAGGCAAAGGGAATACCCAACGGGTAGTAGAAGTATGTAGTTATCAATACCAGCTACAACCATGTGATCAGTTGCAGAAATGAGGATCATAATTATCCTGAGTATTCTTCCTTATTTATCTGTGAATATGTTTATGTGTGTGCATTAATATATATATACACATGTATATGCAAATACCTTTGCTTTATTCCCTTTCTTATTCCCTTATCATGTACCATAAGATGAATTAACTTTGTATCAAAATATTTATAGTATTGTTAAGTATTTCAATCATAATAGTTAAATTATAGGATGTCAGGAGAAGAGTGGACATCCCTCTAGGATTTTACCTCACCTTCTGAGGAAAGGGTTAGTGTGTTTCTGGTTGTATGCCGGATAGTTGTATCCTGTTA
>CAUYSK010032851.1:0-13270 GCA_963575035.1 Avahi laniger | reverse complement strand
CTGATAAGTTAAACTGTGCTACATCAAATTTTTATTTTTATGACATTTATTTAATATCATTTTCCTTACTATGATTATAATTCTTTGACAAGCTATCTTAATTATATAGTTATTTACCACTTAAAATATGTATATATGCTATTCTAGACATTGGCCTAAGGCAAAGAATTTATGAAGAAGACCCCAAAGGCAATGAAAGCAACAACCAAAATAAATAAATGGGACCTGATCAAATTAAAAAGCTTCTGCACAGCCAAAGAAACTGTCACAAGAGCAAACAGACAACCTACAGAATGGGAGAAAATTTTTGCATGTTATAAATCCGATAAAGGGCTGATAACCAGAATCTACTTATAACTCAGGAAAATCAACAAGAAAAAATCAAATGACCCTATCAAAAAGTGGGAAAAGGACACGAACAGAAACTTTTCAAAAGAAGGCAAAATAATGGTCAAAAAACATATGAAAAAATGCTCAACATCTCTAATCATTGGGGAAATGCAAATTAAAACCACAATGACATATTACTTATCTCCAGTGAGACTGGCCTTTACCAAAAAGTCCCAAAACAATAAATGTTGGTGTGGATGCGGAGAGATAGGAACACTCATACACTGCCGATGGGACTGCAAACTAGTGCAACCTCTGTGGAAAGCAATATGGAGATACCTTAAAGAGATACAAGTAGAAGTACCATTTGATCCAGCAATCCCATTACTGGGCATATACCCAAAAGAACAAATGATACTCTATAAGAAAGACACTTGCACCCAAATGTTTATAGCAGCACAATTCACAATTGCAAAGATGTGGAAACAACCCAAGTGTCCATCAATACATGAGTGGATTAATAAAATGTGGTACATGTATATCATGGAGTACTATTCAGCTTTAAGAAACAATGGTGATATAGCACCTCTTATATACTCCTGGATAGAGTTGGAACGCATTCTAAGTGAAGTATTCCAAGAATGGAAAAATAAGCATCACATGTACTCATCATCAAATTGGTATTAACTGATCAACACATAAGTGCACATGTAAGAATAACATCTATTGGATGTCGGGCAGGGGGGAGGGGAAGGGGGAAGGGAGGAGGGGACGGGTATTTGTATACACAAAGAGTGCAATGCGCACCATCCAAGGATTGGGCATACTTGAAACTCGGACTTGGCGGGGAGTAGGGAAGCAACGGCAATATACATAATCTAAACATCTGTACCCCGATAATATGTTGAAAAAAAAATATGTATGTATGGGAGTATTAGTAAGAATGCATACACCTTCTCGGTCATTAAAATTCTACTTGAGGTAGCAGTCACAAATACATCCATGAGGAATCCTCTATCTGTCATGTTCATACCCTCTAAGTAGCTAAATGAACAGTTTTCTGATTTTTGACTGTGAATCATTTAACTATTGTAACATAATAAAAATGTTATTCTCTTTATCAGCCATGATAGCCTGGGTAAATATTATAGTAATAAACAGCCCCAAAATATCAGTGGCTTAATGCATTGAAAATTTATTTCTCCATCATACAATTTCTGCTGGATTTAGGCAGTTCTCCAGGGCAGTTTTCTTTTTATGTTATGTGTCCTTTCCTGGCTTTGGTATCAAGATGATACTGGCTTTGTAGAATGATTTACGAAGGATTCCTTCCTTCTCAGTGCTATGGAACAATTTTGGCAGAATGGGTACCAACCCTTCTTTGTAGGTCTCGTAAAATTCTTCTTCACCTTTCAGTCTGCAGGAGTTCCTCCTTCGTGTTGATTTGTCAGTCTGATGACTATGTTGTCTTGGTGATTGCCTCTTTGTAATGAATCTCCCAGGTGTTTGTTGAGCTTCTCGTGCCTGGATGTTTAAATCTTTAGCCAAGTCCAGGAAAGTTTTCTTCAATTATTTCCTCAAACAGGTTTTCCAACCCTTGTGCATTTTCTTCTTCCTCTGGGATGCCTATGATTCTTATATTTGGGAATTTTACATAATCCCAAATTTCTTATAGGCTCTATTCATTCCCCTCAATTATCTTGCTCATTATTTTTAACTGACTGATTTTATTACAAAAGTGTTGTCTTCAAGCTCTGAGATTCTTTTTTATGCCTGGTTTAGTCTATTCTTAAAACTTTCCCCTGTGTTTTGTATTTCCTTAAATGAATTTTCCATTTTTAGAAGTTCCATTTGGGTTTTCTTTAATATGTCAGTCTCTTTGGTGAATTTTTCATTCATATTCTGAATTGTTTTTCTAGTTTCTTTGAGTTGGTTTTCCATTTTTTTCTTGGATTTTGTTGAGCTCCCTTACAATCCGTATTTGGAATTCTTTATCTGTCACTTCAATATTTTCATTTTGGTTTGTATCCATTGCTTGAGAGCTGATGATCCCTTTTGGGAGTGTCTTTTTGATGTGATTTTTCATACTTCAAGAGATCTTTACCTGATTCCTTCTCATCTGACAATATGATTGAGTCCTGGATGTATGGAGTCTGGCCTTTGTGCCTGTCCCTAGGTCCCTGAAGATCAATCCCTGACTGTGCCAGGGAGAAGCATGCTGGTCCCAAGTTGTCTATGGGGTGTTCAAGCTGGTTTGATGACCCTCGCAGGTTGCCTCTATCCTGGTGTCTTCACTTGTTCCCAGCAGTGTGAATTGTATTGGGTCCCCAGCTTAATCTCTGAGATGGTGAATGGTGCCTGTGACTACAGATCAGCCACATCCTGTTTGATTGAGTTCATAGATGCTGTGATGAGCTGTAGAGTTATTCCGTCAGTGGTTGATGCTTGCGCGAAAGAGCCAACTGTCAAAGCGTTTTTTGTGCCCATTGTAGGCTCTGGTCCCCCAGGTGGGGCACTTGAATGTCCCAAAGTTTAGGAGGGGCCCTGTAGCTCCCAGGGGGTTGCGTGATCTCCACCACAGCAAAGGTGGGTGGAAGAGTGAGGCAGATTACGGTTAAGTTGTGCAAGCCTATAAACCTTTGCAAAGCCTTGGCTGGGCTCTAAGGTTGATTTTCTGGCCACTAGGGGGAGCGACTGGCAGTAAAGTCAGGCTAGGCTCTCTGAACTGGAGGGCTATCAAGAGGTAAGGGCCTAAACACTTACTTGGTTTCTATGGTGCCGGGCTAAGATCTTCCCACCTTCCCACCCTAATCCAGTAGGGCAGTTTGAATGCAGGGAGGGATGGGAGTTCTTCCAGATCACAATGTCTCAGACCCCAACAACACTGCCACCTGAGTCCAGCTCTCAAACCCCGCCCCGCCTCCCCGGCTATGTGTCTGAACCACTAGCATGTGTCTCCACACAACGCCAGTGAGTAGGGTACTCCCGGTTTGGGCACTCCTTATCCTCTACCATTACTCCAGGGAAGCGGTGGGGGTCTCACTCTCTGTGGAGACCTCAGTGTGGAGTATGTGTCTGCCCAAGAGAAGCAGCCACTCACCAAATTCTCGATTCAAACTGCTCACCTGGTTGTAATGGTTGCGGGGAATGGCTGCAACTCCCAGTCAGCCTGTCCACCTAAATGCATAGCATTTGGTTGCTGTGGATACTGGAGCTATGCTCTTCGTCTCTGGATGATGCACCCTAATGCGATAATGCGATACAGTGGTTCTCCTGCGGAGGGTGGGCTGGCAGGGAATGGGCGCTCTCCCAGAATGTTGTCTCTGAGAGCCTCACACTATTCTCCCTTCTGTTCTGTCCATGTCTGCTTCCTTGCTGCCCAAGTCCAGCTCCCAGATCTCCCCTCTGTGTCCCCCAGCAACCCACTTGAGTCCAGGGGGTACTGGGTCTGGCCTGCTTATCTGACCCACTGGTGTGCAACCACGTGAAATGTCAGTGAGCAAAGAGCTCCCAAATTGGACCCCCTGTGACCACTGCAGGACTCCGAGGGGAAAGGCATGTGTCCTACACTCTGTGGGAACCTCAGCATGCGCTGACTGGGGCAGGTGGCTGATCGCCAAAATCTGGGCTCAAACTGCTTTCTCCCTTGCAGTGGATAGGGGAGTGGAAGGGAAGGAAGCGTCTGAATGGGAGAAAACTTGTTCTCCGGTCTCTTGTGTCACTCTCCTAGAAGGGGAGCCCCCCACAAACTGTCCAAGCTCCTGGATCACACAAGTTCTCCTCACTATTTCAGGTTTGCCACCCTGCCTAGGCTCATGGGGTATGGAAAAGCCTCCAGGAAACTTGGTAGCACTCTGCTCACTGAAGGCACATGGGGGAAGAGAGAAACTCCCCATTACCCTTTCACAGGGCTCCAAGCATCTCTGGGTTTGATCCTCATCCATGTCTTGTCTTCTTTATCTTCTTCCTTCTCTGCTTCACATTTTTTCTCCATGGGGTCTCTGGCAGGCTCTGTCTCCTCTCACTGTAATCCACACCTGAGCTGCATTTCTCCTCCCCTCTCTTTTATCCAATATCTTACCTCAATGCCAGGACAGTCCAGCAAGCAATGTCTCTAGTTGGCCATCTTTTTTTCCTCCCCACAAACATTTTAAATAAGGTCATATAAGATGTTTAGCGGGCATCTGATCTTTTTGCCCGCAAAGCATTTCTCCTTCTCTTGTTAAAAGTGTCATTTTTTTTCTTTTAGAATCACCTCTTCCACTACAAGCAATCTTAGTATGACTTCCAATTAAGATGGGAAAATAATCTAGGCCAAGAAATGAAGACGTTCCCCTGAGTTTGAATCTTGTGTAAAGCACCATGATTGGAGCCGATGGCTCCTCCCAATGCCTGTGCCTTGAAAAGATCATCAGTTCACAATACCTCGATCTTCTGAGCTGTTTTGTTCTTATTTTTCCTGAAGTGTCATTGTTCAGTTTTTCCTTCAATACTGTTTGTTATCCCAATCCTATCATAAACTCTAGATTGGTAGTTAGTGTTCATTTCCGTTGTTTACAAACAGTGAACCCCAATACACAGCCACACCAGGCCTGTCTGATAATCAGAATATGCTTCTCACATAACCAGGTCAGTTAATAAGTGACATCACTGGCATTATTCAAATAATAACTGGTGTTGGACCCTTTCTTTCTACACAGAACAGCGATTGAACAATACACAGACCAATTCTTTTTGTGAGAAACTGGATTCTAATATTTATAATGGGTGAAAGGTTGGATGATTATTATTGTAAAAGCCGGCTTTTACTTGTCCTTCATGACAAGTAAACATATAAACACAAATAATCAAGTTTGGAAAAGGCTAACAGAATAAAATTTTGGATGCTTTGCTCTACCTGTGTGTGGCTCTTAAAGCCTCATTTCCCAGAAAAATATTAATAGAGTCTGGGAACTGGTAGTATGACTCTTCTATTGGAAATCTATTAGTAAAGGATTTTAAGTTTCTTTCCAAACTTCTTATGGATAATGGCTATCCCCCTTTCTCCCATTTTCTAGTGCCACACATGCCTCACTGGGACGTGGAAGGCAGACAGCAAAGCTTTATGTTTTTCTTGCTTGTTCTTTACAGAGTTGAACTAAACCCTAAGCATCCCTAGGCCATAATTCATATTGGTACCATAACAGGATCTTCCAAGTTTACAGGGGAAACCACAGAGGAGTGCAAAACTGATTGGCATCACTTGCAGAGACAGGGAAGTGGTTATTTGATACATAGTGACATCTGGAAGCTTTATTATTTCTGTGCAAAGAATTCTTCAAAATTTCTCCTGTAAACATCTAAATTGTTAATGTTACTATTCATTTTCAATATTTCATCTTTTTTGGTTAAGAAATACACATATCCATACCAATTATAATACTGCAATTATCCTGAGGATAGAGTCAGATCATATTTATTTCATGTATTCATTCATTTGTTCAACATCTATTTATTGGGTACTATATTAGTCAGAGTTCTCCAGAGAGACAGAACCAACAGGATGATGTATCTATATCTGTATATTATGAGGATATTTATTATCAGAATTGGCTCACATGATTATGGAGGCTGAGAAATCCTATATTATGCTATCTGCATTCTAAAGAAATAAGTAAAGTCATTAGTGTAAATCTGTCCAAGGCCAAAGGCCTATGGTTGAGGGTGAGATCACCAGCATAAATCCAGGAATGTGAAGGCCCAAGAACCAGGAGCTCCAATGCCCGAGGGCAGGGCAAGGTGGATGTCTTAGCTCAAGAAAAGAATTTGTCCTTCCTCTGCCTTTTTATTCTTTTAGGGCCCTCACCAGACTAGAATTAAGGGGTCCCCAACCTATGGTGAATTGCGTAATTATTTCATTATATATTACAAGGTAGTAATAATAGAAATAAAGTGCACAATAAATGTAATGACCTTTAATCATCCCGAAACCATCCCCCATCTCCATGCTCCATGGGAAAACTGTCTTCCATGAAAATGAACCCTGCTGCCAAAAAGGTTGGGGACCGCTGAAGATGATGCCCACCCACACCGGTGAGGGTAGATCTTCTTTTCTTAGTCTACTGATTCACATACTAATCTGTCCCGGAAACAACCTCACAGACACATTCAGAAATGTTTTACCAGCTGTACAGACATTTCTTAGACCAGTCAAGTTGAAACATAAAATTAACAATTACAGGTCCCTACTATGAGCCAGACACTTTGCTAAGCTCTGAATACTGAGTAGTGAAAAACACTGACAAAATATGCCCTAATGGAGCTTGAATTCTAGTAACACAGACTTAGCACCAAGCTTAGTATATAATAAATAATAATAATTTTTGATAGCATTGCTCATGTCCTCAATTTATTATATTTTCTGTTCTAATGTCACCTACTCAGAAAAGGCATTCCCAGACCAGTCTGTCTGGATTCCTGAATAAAAACAATAGTGCAACTTGCTTTTATATTTAGTCATATAATAGCAATTATATATGTGAATTATATATGTATATAACTTACATATATATAACATACATCTATAAAATATTAAATGTGTAACATATTTAAACTATAATATAATCTATAACAAAGACAAATGAACATTTCTTACTTTAACAAATGCATTATATTAAAGAACAGAGCACTGAAAGCAGAATATAAAATAGGAAGATGAAGATCAGTGTAATGGAAAAGACTTTTTCATTCCTGATGACATAGAACAATATAAAAAGCACTTTAAAATGCTTAAATGTTTTATTTATCTCTTTTTTTGTTGTTGAGTGTGACATGACTATGAAAATACATGAAGAAAATAATGGTTTTCTTTAAAAAGTACATAGTTAAAAATATTCCCATCTCAAAATGAAAAATAGCTTTTCTTGTTAGATACTATAAGTGTACATTGGAATGTCAGTGTGATATTAATACATCATGCAAAAGAGCCAGGCAATAAGCCATCGCTATTCTCGAGAAAAAAAAAAAAATACTATTGGTCTTTAAACTCAAAACCAATTTTTGTGTTCTAACTATTAGTATACGTATTTTCAGTTCTTCAGAACGTGTTCAAACTATTAAGTTTTGAGCTAATTTATCCTTACAAAAATGTAGTGGAAGAATATTTTGCATTTTTCTATTACTAGATATTGCTATTTTTTCTTTCTCCCTCTCTACTTGCTTTCATTAGTTAGGTTTGTTGTTGCTGCTGCTCTGTTAATTAGAAGCTAAAATTGTGGGGAGGTTTTTTTTTTCCCTTTAATTTGAGTGATTATATTTAACTTCTTAAGAACTATACCCCTATCTGTTCTTTTTTACGCACTTCTGAAACATTGTCTAATTTCTGCTGCAAACAAGACCATTACTTTAGACTTTGTAACTTCCTTTGTTCTTGACATCCCACTCTACGTTCAACTGTACAGGTGCAGTCTTCATGTTAAACAGAGTTTAAAAATATGTTGTATTTGATTGTTTAGACAATTTATTTTGGTAAATGACTTTCTTACTCTGATTTCTCCTATGTCTTACAGTATCCTGCAGGCTTTATTTTGGTTACTAGACTACTTCTGACAAGAGTATTTTTGAAGAGAGTCTGGCTATAAACACTTTTGAGGCTTTTTACACCTGAGATTATCTTTATCCCCTCCTCATATTCAAAAATAGTTTTAGATGCATGTAATATTCTTAGTTCAAATTTTATTTCCACTACTTTGAATGTATTATTCCATTGTGTTCTTTCTACCATAGCTGATACTTGGTGTCAATGTGATTTTTGTTTCTTTAGAAATGATTTTATCTTTTTCATCAGAAGATTTTAGAATTTTACCCTGGTGTTTGATCTTTTCAAATTTCTTCTTAAATATTGGGTCCAGGAGTCTTAAAAGAATAATATACCATAAATGAGTAATTGTATTAAAAGAGTATTATCATGACCAGCTACATTTTACTCCAGACATCTAAGATATTTTCAACAACAGTAGTCTCTTAAGATTATTCGCTTTGTTAACACAATAAAGGAGAATATGCACCTGGTCATGTTGATTATGAAAAAATATTTGTATCATTAAAAATGAGCAGCTAATAATAACTTTTAGCAAGCTAGGGACAGAAAAAATTACTTAATAAATATTATCAATGATATCTACCAGAGAACTACAACAAAACAAGAGAATCATCCCTGTTAGTAGCAGACCCTAAACAAATATACTGACATATCATCTATGATATATTCAGTTGCAAATAATGAAATGAAAATTAAACCCTCTTATATGTTAGGAACATTTTTTGGCTCACAAAACTAGAAGAGGAGATGTAAGTCAAGTTTCAAGATTAGCTTGATCCAGTCACTCTGTTTCTGTTTTTCTGTAATTCAGTCAAATATAATTTATTCAAATTCACTCTGTGCTTGTTTCACTGTCAGTCTCAATTTTTTCATAATAGAAAAATGGCTGTAGTATGTCAGACATCTGACCCTCACACCAGGATATCTAGAAGAAAATGAATCTCTTTTGGTGGCTCTCTTTTAAGAGAGAAGAAATTTCAATTCCAATAATATCTAACAAGTCATTGTCCATATTTTTTTAGCCCCAAATTATTTTATATGCTCAATTTATATCCTTCATTTTGCCTTAGGGTAATGTCATATGATGATTGGCTTAGGCCTGAATCATTGAACCAATCACTATAGCAAGTGTGATGGGATTACTCTTGACTAATAACATTTAAAACTCTGAAGCTGGGATTTGGATCAGTTGTCCCTGTAGCAAATAGGATACTTTGGAGAATTTTGGACATCTGATTTTAAAAATCAAGCCACTGATTGAAAGAAGGAACAGGTGAACTGCTACAAACAATGAACACTACATTCATTATCACCACAGATATTTAAAATTATATGACAAGTCCTAGACATTTCTAAAGAATAAAAATAAATAAGATATATAAATATTGGAAATCAGTGATTAGAAGGAGTTGCAAAGTTGTCATTTTATAATATTATCTTATAAGACATAAAATAGAGCTAGCTTAAAATCTAGACTATTGGATAAGATGACTTGGTTGGTATAAGATTGGAACTTGAAAATAACTTTCTTCCACTCAGTGCAACTGATTAGAACTTGTAGAGATTTTTTAAAATTCCATTTACATATTCATAACGGTCACAAATCTTGTTAAATGTTAAAGCAAGCTTAATATATAATGTGTAGTATCTATATGTTTAAAGTTATGAAACTTTACTAAAGGGACTTAATATGGGCAAAGGAGTGGATAGCATAATTATTAAAATCTTTAGGAAATAAAATACAGAGAGATAACAGAAATGAGCCAAAGCATTACTCAGCAATATTTCTTCAGAAATAGTTAAGAAAAAAAATCCCACCTTCTAATTACTTTTATTTATAAATACCTTAAATAGAAGTAAAAGCCTCAACTCTGTAAGAACACATTCATGGTGGGTTCGATTTGTAGTGTTTAGTTATCTAACTTGATGCAAGGTAAAGTTTACAATACCTAAACAATGGAAGAAGAGTTTATATTTTTCTGTGGATCCTGGAAGTGATCTGGTTCAGTGTTTCTCAATTCTCTCTGCATATTAGAATCACCTGCGATCTTTAAAAATTATTGAGGTCTAAGTCCATGTAAACCAATTACATCATTTCTGGCAGTGATACCAGGCCTCTGGAATTTTTTAAAGTTTCCCAGGGGATTCTAAAGTAAATCAGTGTTGACAATATCTGACTAAATTCTATAACACATTCTCTGTGATGATCGTGAGGAACTGCAGAAAAGAATGAAAACAATAGCATTTGTCTGGAAATTTGGAAACAATTGTTATAAATCTGGGGCCTACAAAGAAATTGATTAGCAAAATATTTTAACTATTCATAGACAATATGCTTTAGTAGACTTTAAATGTTTAGAATAAAGGACAGGATGTTTTGGAATCAAAATATCTATCATTCTTATAAAAGTATAAAATTGCTTAGAAAATAAATTTGTGTGTTTCCATGACAGATTCTGTCGAAGATGTTTCTATTTCCTAAGCCTGAGGCAGAAATCCAGTCCATAAGTATCCTCAGAAGACCAGAGTGGATGACTAAGAGGTAGTAAGGATTAGGTGCACATCTGGGAGCCAGAAAACTTAGACAAAATGAAAAGTCCAATATCAGGTGAAAAATGAGTAGAGTCAAACCTGAGACTTCATGATAGATTCTGTTTCTTTTTATTCCAGCCCTGACCCTCCCAGTGGCCTGGAGACAAGAAATGCTCTGTCTCAGGACATTACTACTCAGTGCTAGTTCCTTGAGATGTCTTCTGCTTTGCATATGTCTAATATCAACTACAGAGCATGTGAAAACAAGTTAAGATGCTTTGCAAGCAAAAAATTAGTGTCTTTATTTAAGCATATTATTGGTATTATTAGAAGGCTATTTCCATAATTTATAGGGTTTCATTAAAATATATTGAGATAATATTTAAAATAGAGTTCCCAAAATATTGGATCTTTTCAAGTTACATTTAAGTAGAAAAATATTCTGTATTAGATGATTCTGAACAAGTTATCCTCTGAAAAAGGTGATTTAAAAATAATTTTGGAAATAACTTGATGTATTAAGTTTTGTTTCCAGTGATTGTTGTTTTAGTAATAAATATTTTTTATTCAGTTGTACCATTTGTGACAACATAGATGGACCTGGAAGAAGTTACGCTAAATGAAATAAGTCATTCACAGAAGGACAAATACAGCATGATTGCTCTTATGTGAGACCCCTAACTAGTCAAACATATAGAAGCAGATAATAGCACGGTGGTCACCAGGTGATGAGGTTGGGATATAATAAATATGGGGAGTTGTTTTGTAGATGATATAGTTTCACAAGATAAATTCCAGAGATCTGCTGTATAACATGGTGCCTATGGTTAACAATAAGGTATTAATTATTAATAATTTTAGAAAAAAATGTGGAAAAAACATTTTTAAGAGGGTAGATCTCATGTTAAGTGTTTTTTACCACAAAACAAAGCAAAACAAAGAGACAAAGGAAACTTTGGAAGGTAATGGACAAGTTTATTACCTTGATCGTGGTGACTGGAACACAAGTGTATACATATATGTCCAAATGCACCAAATTGTATGCATTCATTATGTGTAGCTTTTTGTATACCAATTATACCTCAATAAAGCTGGAAAAAAATATTCTTGATTCAGTGGCTTTACTTGTTAATACTAAGAATATATGTTGGTGAGTTGGGATAGAGAAAGAAAGGATTTGCAAATAAAGAAGAGACAATCATTATTTTAATTTTAAAATGCTATGCAATCTTTTAAGTTTGGTAAAGAAATAACTTTTTACAAAATTATAAATTTTAATTACCCTAAGATAATTCACATACATTATATCTTAGAACACTTTTTAACATGGCAGACTACTAAATTCTTTACTTCTTAATATTATAGACAAATACATTATAGACTATGAGTTAATCATCTACAAAAGATTAAATCAAATTTATATGAAGAGAAGTTTCCTACTGATATATTTGTAGCTTTTCTACCCTGTGGCATTCATTTATTCTACCAGATGCTTTTATGCTTCTTAGTCATAGTAAGATCTTAACAAATATAATTGGTATCTCCAATGTTAAAATAATATAATTATTTTATATATAATGTTAAAAATAGTTAAGTACTCATAAATTCTAATTTTTTTTAGCTGGTGCACCAATTCATGTTTCACGGAACTGTGTTTACTGAATCAAAGTTCTACTGAATACTCCTGATACCCTTTGGATAGGTCTAGCAAGCCATAGCAAATTGAAAATATAATATTAATGCCAGGGATAACAATCCAAGCCAAAGTTTTATAATCCCTCAGATCCCAAGATGACTTACATAGGCATCAGGAAAATGAGTTTAGGTCACTTTTCTGTCCCCAAGAAACAATACTGGGAAAAGTAGAAAATTCTTACTGACAACCACTCACCAACATCATAGAGAAAAATGCTAGGGGGCTGCAAGTTCTTAAACCCACTAGCTCTTTATACTTTTGGACATACAAAATTCTTCCCCCTCCTAGCTTCATTCTTGGTCTATGACTTAAACCATTTTAAACTTCTCTCAGATCTTGCCACTATATGTTGTTTTGCCTTAAACATAGTATATTTTTACTCATCATAGTATTATTAGCATGAGAGGGTACTTCTTTATAAAGGTTGTGGGAGTGCTGTCTACTGGAATCCAAACTATGCATACTCAAGCTCTCTCTCTCTATTTTTGATTCATCTCAACTTTGTGTTAAGCAAAATGTAAAGATTTTTCAATTTCTTTTTACTATGTCTGCGACTTCCTGAGGTATTATAGATTGAACTGTGTTTCCAAAGAAGATATGTTGAATTCTTAAGCCCCTAGTACCTCAGAATGTGACTTTATTTGGAAATACGGTATTTATGGTAAAATAAGATCATCAGGGTGAGCCCTAATCCAGTATGACTAATGTCCTTACAAAAAGGGGAAATTTGGATAAAAAGACAAATGCACAGAGGGAAGATGATGTGAAGACACACCAGGAGAAGGCAGCCACGGGACTGGAATGGTGCCTTGGAAGTCAAAGCACACCAGAGGCCAGAAGCAGCATGGAAGAATTCCTTCCAGAAGCTGTCAGAGACAGCATGGCCCTGCTGACACCTTGATTGTGGGCTTCTAGCTTCCACAACTGTGAGGCAATACATTTCTCTCTCCTTCTTTTTTTTTTTTATAAATCACCCAATTTTGGGTAGTTTGTTATGGTAATCCTAGAAAACTAATACATGAGGTTCTGATTACTTCTATACAATCTCTTAAATTTCCTGGCTTCACATATTCTAGTTCTACTAACTTATTATGCCCATTAGAATTATAAAACACATTTCTCATCCAATACAG
>CAUYSK010032849.1:0-27313 GCA_963575035.1 Avahi laniger | reverse complement strand
TTTATCAATTGACCCAATACTACATATTTGGTTTATTGATACTGTTTGGAAACCTGGTCTCCTTTTGTGATACTTAAAATAACTTAAACCACATCTTTTTCATGATGCAAATGCATTTGGTTTTTTTGGTTTTTTTTTTTTTTTTTTTTTTGCTTCTACTTTATTATTTCTACATATCCGCCTGGCTGTTTACATAGCCAGAGTCTATGTCTCCGGTTACCAGATGTGATAATTGAGCTTCCTCTGAATGCTCCTATGATAAAATCATGCTGACTCACCCTCTCTGTCCTCCCTGCCAGGCTGAGTTTCTGAAGAGGGAGGCCAGACCATATTGATCTGTTACTATCACCTTCTATCAGACCAGGCTAAATGTTTACCACGTTCATCAAAGTGGAATGAAATTCTCTAATTAGCCCAAAAAGCTGAGAGCAAGACTATCTACCAGTAAAAATAGTTTATCATCATCTAAAACAGTCAAAATCGATTAGGATAAAAATGTACTGAGCTCAAACTGTGTGTAGAGCACGGTACTGCCTACCCACCAGGTGCACACAGAGCCTTTACCTTAATTCTTCACTGTATAAGCAGGGCCTCTGAAAATATTAATAGGTGGTTTAGGCAATAGAATGGATTGCAAAGGGATTTTATGACCCATATTGTGTTAGTTTTCAGACCTTTATAACATATTCATGTTGTTTGCTGTCCCTAGATCACTGGATAGAATCTACTTCAGTAATATGGACTCGTTGAGTACGTTGAATATAACAGCCATGGCCACTGTGATTACTTAGTACTTTACAAAGCACATTCATACTCATTGATTCATGTGATCTTACTTAAGATATTTTGAGGTGGGCATTATCCTTATTTGCGCATTTCAAATGAAAAGACTGAGGCCCAGGGATGTCGAGTAATGTGCACACAGCAGGCTCACAGAAGAGGCAAGTGGAGCTCGGATCCCTTGACCTCTCATTCAAATCTTTCCCACTCCCCACACAGCATTCTCTACCTGGCAAGATCGCTGTCCTGAGCCTCCCACCTAAGATTCCACAAGTGCCTCCCTTCCCAGACCACACCTTTCTGGAACTCCATCCTGCCCCTCACCCACGGGCCTGGGGAGAGCTGAGCCATGCAGTGCAGCTTGGAACCTTGAGCCAGCTCATTCCCAGGGAGATCTGAGACCTGGGCAAAGCACCTTACCCCTGTTCCTTGGTTTTCTTGCTTATCAAATGAAAGGGATGAAACATTTGGCCTCCATGTTTTCTTTCATTTCAAATGGTTTGATTACCTTCTGGAGGGAATCTCAATCCTTGATACCAACTCTCAAGGTGAAGATTCTGTCTACAATAGCAAGTGGCCTACAGATTGTAGATCAACATTGAGTTCCTTTTGCTGCCGGTACAAGGCAACAAGCTCTGTGGGTAGCCACAGGCTCCCGGGGGCAGTACTCGGAATCCCAGCTCACTGCTCTCCAGCCCTAGAACCTCACTTCCAACCCTGAGAACCCAAAGCCAGTTTCTATTCTTAGCAGTTTCTACAGCAATACCTTCTGGCCACTGCAGGGCCAGGGCTGGACAGAAACGAGAGATGTCTGCTCCATCCAGGTCCTCTGCTCTCTCCCGCCACCATAAGGGCTCTGGCCAGTATTTCCAGACAGAAGAAACCTCAGTTGAATTATGCGTTTCAGTCCCCTTGTATTTGATTCTGTGGCTCCACTGTGGTTTCCTTAATGCCGATGTATTGCATATGTCGTCTGTTTGGCTGTAGTGGCTTTCACAGACATGCTCTCATTAGAGTCTCAGATTGGACCAAGATCTAATTTTTTTAAATTTCCTATTTGATTCTGTGGCACTGCTGATTTCTAAACACAACTTTCTAATGTCAAAAGGCAGTATTTCCTAGAGATTGGTTGAAAGCACAATGCCCGAAATACTCAATACATTTTTAATAAATTGATTAATTAATTTACTAATTAAATATTTTTAAGAACAGGAAATATACCAGGA
Organism: Avahi laniger; assembly: GCA_963575035.1. Classification (NCBI taxonomy): domain Eukaryota; kingdom Metazoa; phylum Chordata; class Mammalia; order Primates; family Indriidae; genus Avahi; species Avahi laniger. Next base: position 25,307 of record CAUYSK010032849.1, on the reverse strand, counting down.
TATTACATTTCTATTAAGAAAAACTGTAGCATTTAATTCTATTTTTTCTGCAGGACTAGTCAGCATGCTGGAAGGGAGATGGCCTGGTGCAGCCTTAGCTGGAAGAAGGCTAGAAGAGGAAGAACTCACTCTGTTTGAAAAGATTCAGTGGATTTCCATCACCTCATACTCAGTAGCAATATGTGAGCATCATTGGTCTTCAAATGCTCTCATTACATTATTTCTGTTAATCACTTATTTAAACATCTAAATAAATGTCTGCAACTCACAACATAAATTGTCTATTATTGAGAAGTAAGGCCTAACTACAGTGGTAATTTAATTACAGAGCTCCAAATTTAATTAGCCAAGTACTAACCTTGTTCTTCTCCTTCTTAGCACTTAGCACAATTATACTTAATTAATCATTTGTAATTATTAATTCAATCTCTGTGTTCCTAGTTAAATTAGAAGAACCAAGAAAGCAGGACCCATGTTTCTGTCTTTCCTGCTCACAGACAGATGTCCAATGCCTGGCACAGCTCCTGGCACACAGAGGACGTGGCAGCACTGGGTTGACGGCTCTGAGTTCCATCTGGATGAAGAGTGACTGAGGATGTGAGAGGGCTCCTTCCAGCAGCTTCCAGGACTGGGTGGGCCCCTGAAAGAAGCATGAAAAGCAGCTGAATCTGGGGTTAGGTCGGGAAATGACTCTGGAAACCCGTGGTTCCCTGCGGTTCTCAAGTGTCCGACTGCAGTGCTTTGCCCACTGCCACCCCACAGTGAGGAATCCTCCTTTTCTTTCCTATCCTCGCCTTTCCTTCCCTCCTCTTCTGCTTTTTTACTTTTCTTCCTTAATTTTTCTTTTTCTTTGCTTTCTTTTTTTCTTTCCTTCTATCATTCTTTTTTCTCTATCTTTCCTTCCACATTGATAGATTACGTCCATATAACTGGCGCTGTGCTGGGTTCTAAACATAAAAAGGTGGCCGAAACAGGGACTTTGTCCTTCAGAATCTCACAGTTTAGTCTCAGAAACCAAATGTCCCTTTCTCTGAGGGCTTCATTGCATTCTCCTCTAACCAAGTAGGTTAAAAAACCAAGGCTCCATGTTCCCATTCCAGCCCCAATCCTAGTCCAGGACTTAATCCAAGACTCCTGAGTTAGACCTTCACTTGCCTCTCCTAACTCTACTCCCTGGCAGCCTCACCCGCCTGCTCCATGGAGAGGGACAACATGACCTGGGTGAGTGAGTTCGTCCTAATGGGTCTCTCCAGTGACAGGCAGACCCAGGCTGGACTCTTTGTCCTATTTGGGGCCACCTACCTACTGACTCTCCTGGGCAATGGGCTCATCCTCCTCCTGATCGGGCTGGACACACGACTCCACCTGCCCATGTACTTCTTCCTCTGCCACCTCTCCTTCGTGGACATCTGCTACACCTCCAGTGGGGTCCCCCAGATGCTGGTGCACTTCCTCCTCGAGAAGAAGACCATCTCCCTTGCCCGATGTGGAACCCAGCACTTCTTCTCCCTGGCCCTTGGGGGGACTGAGTTCCTGCTGCTGGCTGCAATGGCCTATGACCGCTATGTGGCCGTCTGCGACCCCCTGCGTTACACATCTGTAATGAACCCAAGTCTCTGTGCGGCATTGGCAGCTGTCTCTTGGCTTGTAGGCCTGGCTAATTCCGCCGTGCAGACAGCAATCACCATGCGCCTGCCCACCTGTGGGCACAACGTGCTGAACCACGTGGCCTGTGAGACACTGGCACTGGTCAGGTTGGCCTGCGTGGACGTCACTCTCAACCAGATGGTCATAGTGGTCTCCAGTGTGGTGGTGCTGCTGGTGCCCTGCTGCCTGGTCTCGCTGTCCTACACCCACATTGTGGCCGCCATCCTGCACATCCGCTCCACCCAGGGACGCCGCAAAGCCTTCGGGACCTGTGCCTCCCACCTCACCGTGGTCTCCATGTCCTACGGGATGGCCCTCTTTACACACATACAGCCCCGCACCACAGACTCAGCTGAACAGGACAAAGTGGTGGTGGTCTTTTATGCTGTGGTGACCCCCATGTTGAACCCTCTCATCTACAGTCTGCGCAACAAGGATGTGAAGGCTGCTCTGAGTCGCGTTCTGATGAGGACCCCTGAATTAAAACATTAGAATGTGGTTTTTGTAATGAGAAGGCTTCACACTGAAGACAGTGGGCATTAGAGTGTGCTCTCCTGTGTAACAGGTGTGTGCATATGTGTGCATGTGTATGTGCATGTGCGTGTGTGCGTGGGTGCATATGTGTAAGTAAGGGAACAGGTGGGAGGTCCACAATCTGCACTATACTGTTTTGATGTAATAGAGAAATGGGATTGTATCTGTTCTCTATTTTTGGTCTCTGCCTTATTCCAAAAAAATGTGAATTACAACAACTTAAAAATACACACACCCTACAGAAAGTTAAATGAAATACATTCATTTTCTTAAATGAAAGAAAGAAGGGGGGAAGATATACTAGTGTATCTGAACCAGGAAGGAAGATTAAATCAGAAGTCAGGGCAGTGCACAAAATTTATGCCAAGAAAATCTATTTCCTTGCTAAAATCTGCAAATATATGTCTAAACTTTTCTGTAGTCAGTGAGAAAAGGGAAAAAAAATTCACTGTGCCCATGGCATCAAACAAGCCTCGAATCAGAGGTACAAAGGTCACCCTGTGACTCACACATCATTCAGCCCAGCTCACTAGGGTGGGGAATTCACACAAGGATTTGGGGGCAAAATCACAGCAATGGTCCCTTCATCCCTGAGGAGCATGAGTAGGCCGTGCAAGTCACAGGGACGTCCCTTTGTTTGCTTCCCTTTTGAATTTGCAGTGGTGGCAAAGGGCTGGCCGGAAAGTCAGATGTTCAGGACCTCGAACAAATGTCTTTCTACATTGGGTCCAAGGATATCCTCATGTGAAAACTAAGGGGTGTATTCAGAGCTCCTCTTGGCTAGAAGGCCACACTGCACATGACCAGATGGAGCCAAGGGATTCAGCAAGGGAAGAATCCTATTTTTCCGTGGCAAAAATTGTGTTCTGCTCTTATAATACACAGATAAATTATTGAGTTCTCAACACCCTAGAACATAAAGCAAAGCAGTGATGATTTTATCTTGAAAAATGTTTGAAACAAGCTTTTAAAATCAGCATAAAGCATCTCCTTACCTAAATAGTATGGATCTCTGGTTTGTCACAACACAAATAAACAAAACATATAAATTGATATGATTCAAACTTGTACTCAGTCTGTTGCAAAAATGCTAAAGGGTTGAGGAGAAGAGAATGGAGAACCTTTTTAAATTTTTAGTAAGACTTTTTTAAAATTGAAGTTAAGTACACATATCATACGATTCACAATTTTTACCCTTTTAAAGCGTACAATTCATTGGCATTAAGTACATTGGCAATGTTGTACAACCTCATGTCTGTCTAGCCCCAAAACATTTTAGTCACTCCCAAAAGGACATCCCACACCCATTAAGCAGTCCCTCCCTCCCCCAGCTCCTAAAAATTACTAATTTGCTTTGTGTCTCTATGGATTTGCCAATTTTGGACATTTCATATAAATGGAAACATACACTATGTGGCCTTTTGTGTCTGGTTTCTCTCATGTAGCATGATGTTTTTGAGTTCTATCCATGCTGTAGCAGGCAGCAGTGCTTTGCTCCTTTTCGTGGTTGAATAATATTCCATTTTGTGGATATAGCACATTTGCTTATACAGACATCAGATAATGGACATTTGGACTGCTTCTACCTTTTACTATGGTGAATAGTGCTACTATGAACATTCATGTACAAATTTTTGTTTGAATACTTGTTTTCAATTCTTTTGGGTCTGTACCTAGAAGTAACACTGCTGGGGCATATGGTAATTCCATGTTCAACTTTTTGAGGAACTGCCAAACTGTCCTCTACCGCAGCTGACCCATTATACATTACCACCAGCAATGAACAGGGCGTCCAATTTCTCCACATCCTCACCAGCACTTGTTATTTTCGGTTCTTTTGATTATAGCCATCCTAGTGGGTATGAAATGTTACCTCATTCTAGTTTTCATTTGCCTGTCCTCAATGAGTAATGACATTGAACATGTTTTTATATGCTTTTTGACCATTTGTATATCTTCTTTAAAAAACCATCCAGCACAACTTTTTAACTTATTTTTAGACCCTTCTTTGACTGTTAATTTGTTTCTCAAAATCAACAAATTATTGCTTTATTTCTTTATTTCCTCCATAGATGTTCTCTCTCCTAATCAAAGCCTCCATGTTTGGGCTTTTGCCCACCTTTCTCCCAGTGTTTGCATTTTTATACAGCAAAGAAATCTCAGGATTTCTTCCTCTTGGATAATGAGGGAGAATAAATTGAAATTTAGAATTGAATATATTTTCCTTTATCTTCATCACATATCTATGGAACATCTAGTTTTGAGCACCAATATCCTAGTATACCTTCTAACATAGCCTGGCTCCAAAATGATCACCAAAATAATTGAATGAGCAAACTGTATATATGATAAGCCTGGGCATGGTGGTGCACACCTGTAGCCCCAACTACTCAGGAGGCTGAAGTAGGATTGCTTGAGCCCAGGAGTTCAAGGCTGTAGTGCTCTATGATCATGTCTGTGAATAGCCAGAGCATTCTAGCCTGGGCAACACAGCAAGACTTCATCTCTAAAAAAAGAAAAAGAAAAGAAAAAAAATCTTTCTGTATGACGTTTTTTGATAAAACTAGTTAAAAGTTGGAGGATGCAAACCAGAGGCAATATATTCGTTCTATACTGCTTGAGCCATAATCCTTCTTCATTGAATAACTATACAGTAGGGACAGTAATCTATTAAGACTGATTCCAAAGCCTGAGCTCTTGGCCACTACTTTCTATGTATATGTGTATTGAAAGGGCTCACCTGAGTTTCTAGGAAAAAATAATCATTGAAAGTGACTCACACATGAACACACTCTGGAAAGATTTTAAATTTCAAGTGTCTAAGAAAAAGTCCAACAGCAAACAGGTAAGTTCCCTGAGAAAGACCAACAACCAGGCCGGCACCAAACTTTTCCTCTACAATAAAGAGTGCTGAGAAGGCACTGAAATAATTTTCTGCCAGGTTTTGAGGACACAAAAGTATAATTCAAAATGTTATATCCTGCCAAATGATCCTTAAAATAAGAGAGAAACAAACAGATATTATCTTATATGCATGGCTTATAAAGTGTCAGGTAAGTTAATATTTCTTAAAGGATAGGAATATACAAACAAATAAAAAATATAAAATTGAAAGTGGGGATCATGTTGGATTAGAGATTCCAACAAATGTCTTGACTATAAAGAAGATTGAAGTACACTGATAAGGAGGAGGTTTTCACAACCCGCTATGTTAGAAACCTGGAGATGTTAAGGGTGCTAATTTGACAGTTGTAATCAAAGGTAGGCAGGATTAAGTGGGTCTGCTAAAAGGGGACTACTGGAAACACTGTTTATGGAATAACCACACAGATCAGCTCCTCTGTCACTGTCCAACACCAGAATGAAGGCCCCAGCCTTGATCCTCTGGGGAACAAAGAAAAAAAAAGTTTTTTCTCTAACACATAAAATAAAATTTCCTGGAAATGCTAGAACCTCTACAGCTAATGTTGTTTTCACCAAGTAAATATCACCTTCCTATGGCATGTTATGGACCCATTCCTTTATAATCAAATCCCTCTTTGATCACCCTAAAATGAACTCTATCATTTGATATAATTTATTCTCAATTGAAATACACTCAACTCTGACAAGACTATCCAGGGTAAGAGCTCATCCTAACATAGTCTCACCTATGTAATTGCAGAGTGAACCACACTTACTATCTAGTCCTTCATTCTTTTATATAAAAATAGGCCATTCTTATTGCTGAAATCCTTAAAAAAAAACAGTAAGATAGTTCAAAGGTGAAATGAAAGAGTTCTCTAAGAATACAGAATAATAAATTCAAAAACAAAAGTTATACAGGCCTTCTACTTCCAAACACGGAGGAGTAACAGGATTCAGGATTGCCCAGCTACCATAAACAGCTTGAACACTGAAAAACAATTAAAAACATTATTTTCAGATATTAAAAAACAAGCAGCACAGAACTGTAATTCTTGTGAAAAGGAAAAATAATGAGGTGATTCTTAAAATCACCCAGACTTCCCGCCAGAAGGAAATAACCAGATTGCGGCACAGGCAGAGGGAGTCCAAACAGAGTCTGGAAGTCTTGCTCAGTGGAAGACACAGAGCTTGGAAGGAGGAGTAAGCTCCTACAGCCAGAAATCAGTCTGTGAGTCTCTGGCTAAACACCAACCCGTATATGAGTAGTGTGAACCCCCACAAGACTGGAAAAGAACAACTTCCAAAGAAAGAAAAATTGCTGAAGAGCTGTAAAACAAACAACTCCCAGAACTCACATGGGGCCAGGATTGATTTTAGTACTCTTCAGCTAGAGTGAGAAATGTTATTGAATATACAGAGCATTCCATCTGAATGGCAGAAAAGCTATGCCTTAGAAGTTGAGCAAAATTAGTCCCAGAATAATGATGACCCTAGACCTACCTTAAATGAGCTTTAAAAAAATCCAAAAGGATCAAACTAATTTATGAGTAACTTAACTTACTGCCAGAAAAAGTCTAAAAGGCTTTAATAGAATATAACAAAAACAAGTGTTAAAGAACTTAAAATTCTTAATAGCTAACATTCAATAAAAAATTACTAGATCTTGTGCTATAGTTTGGATATGATTTGTTTGGCCCTGCCATGTCTCATGTTGAACTTTGATTCCCAGTGTGGGAGATGGGACCTAGTGGATGGTATTTCGGACATGTGGGCAGATCCCTTATGAATGGCTTGGTACCATTCTCGTGGAAGGGAGGGAGTTCTCACTCTCAGTTCCAGCTAGAACTGGTTGTTGAAAAGAGCCTGGCACCTCCTCCCATCTCTCTCTTGCTTTTTTCTTGCCACGTGATCTCGGGCCGGCTCCCCTCGGCCATCTGCCATGAGTGGAAGCCACCCGAAAGCCTCACCAGGAACAGATGCTGGTACTGTACATCCTGTACAGATTGTAGAGCCATGAGCCAAATAAACCTCTTTTCATTATAAATTACCCAGTCTCAGGTATTCCTCTATAGCAACATGAAAATGGACCTTGAAAAAGCAGGCAAATATGGCTCATAACTTGAAACAAATCAGTTAACAAACACAGATCTAGAAATGGAAGAAACTAAATAGGACTTCCTAGAGATGAAAAATAAATATGTAAAATTAAAATTTTACTAGTAGTTTAGGCACTTTGAAATAAAAGAACAGTGAAGTGATCCTCCTGAATGTAAAAACATCCAAGATCAGCACTTCAAAATATCTGAAACAAAAATGGACAAAAGTGAAAGGAGATACAGAAAAATATACAACTAGAGTGGGATAATTCAACATTTGTCTCCCCGTAAATGAATAAGTAGACAGGAAATCATTAAGAATACAGAGGATATGGAAGACTTGAACAATGCTGTCAGCCAACTGGACCTAACTGAAATTATACAACACTTCATCTGACATCAGCAGCACATGCATTTCTTTTCACGTGCACATGGAGCATTCCTCAAGACTGATAATTTGCTGTGCCATAAAACAAGTCTTGAGAAATTTTAAAAGACTGAAATCATGCAGAGTATGTTCTCTAATCATAATGTAATTAAATTAGAAATCACTGCTATGAAGATATCTTCAAAATCTCATAAATATTTGGATATTAAACATCAGTTGTTAGAGAACCCAGATATAAAATCATCTACCTATCATCAACTGATCTTCAACAAAGCAGACAACAATGCACGCTGGGGGAAAGAAACCCTATTCAGTAAATGGTGCTGGGAAAATTGGATAGCCACATGCAGAAGGATAAAGCAGGACCCCTACCTCTCACCACTCACAAAAATTAATTGGAGACGGGTAAAAGAATTAAATCTAAGGCATGAAATCATAAGAATTCTAGAGGAAAATGTAGAAAAAAAACTCTTCTAGATATTAGCCTAGGCAAAGAATTTATGATTAAGAACCCAATAGCAATCATGGCAACAAAAAAATTAATAAATGGGATTTGATTAAACTAAAAAGCTTCTGCACAGCTAAGGAAACAATCAACAGAGCAGACAGGCAACCTACAGAATGGGAGAAAATATTCACAAGCTACACATCTGATAAAGGGCTAATATCCAGAATCTACAAAGGACTCAAGCAAATCAGCAAGAAACAAAAAACCCTATTAAAAAGTGGGCAAAAGACATGAACAGAAGCTTCTCAAAAGAAGAATGACAAATGATCAATAAACATATGAAAAAATGCTCAATGTCACTAATCATCAGGGAAATGCAAATTACCCACAATGAGATATGACTTTACCCCAGTCACAATGGCTTTTATTTAAAAGTCCAAAAACAATAGATGTTAGCATGGATGCAGAAAGAAAGAAATGCTTATACACTGTTTGGGGGACTGCAAATTAGTACAACCCCTATGAAAAACAGTATGAAGATTCCTCAAAGAACTAAAACTAGTCCTACCATTCAATCCAGCAATCTCACTATTGGGTATTTACCCAAAGGAAAAAAAAAGAGAGACTTTTCATCAAAAATGCAGCTGCACTTGAATGTTTATTGCAGCACAATTTCCAATTGCAAAGACGTAGAATCAATCCAAGTGTCCATCAATTCATGAGTGGATTAATAAAATGTGGTATATGTATACCATGGAGTACCTCTCAGCCTTAAAAAAAAAAAAAGATGAATTAATACTTTTTGCAACAATCTGGATGGAACTGGAGACCATTCTCCTAAGTGAAGTATCTCAAGAATGGAAAAACAAACACCACATGTACTCACTATTAATTTGGAACTAACTGATGAGCACACATGTACACAGAGGGAAGTAAAACTTAGTGAAAATCAACGAGGGGGGAGGGGCAAGGAGGAGAGGGCCAAAAACCTACTTAGTGGATACAGTGAACGGTATTTGGGTGACAGGCACACCCATAGCCGGGACTTAAACATTACAAAAGTCTCCATATAACTTAAAGCATTTGTATCCCGTTAATATTCTGAAATAAAAAAAAAAAATCAGTTGTCTTATTAACCCACTGGCCAAAGCAGAAATCAAAAGAGAAATTGGAAAATAGTTTGAACTGAATGAAAATGAAAACACAATACTGTATATCAAAATTTATGGTACGTCTTTTCAACAAACAGTGCTAAAGATACTAATAAGGGGAAAATGAACCTTAACCTTCACCTCGCTACATACACAACATTAACATGAAATGGATGAGACCTAAATGTAAGAGCTAAAATTATAAAGCTTCTAAATAAAAAACAAGAAAATCTTTGTTATCTTGGGATAGCAAACATTTCTTTAGTAGGATATAAAATCATGAACCATAAGGAAAAAAATTTATACAATCCCATAAAGTCTATTTTTGTTTATATATTTTATATTTTATATAATGGTTGCATTACATATTACCAACATATTAATATTAATAATATTCATTATCTCTGGGAAAAGTTATAATGTAGAGAAGATTGAGGAATAATGTAGACATTTGATTTTCCTTAAGCCCTTGTGTACTGTTTAGATTTTTAAAATAAGAATATACTACTTTCATACAAGTAACTTTTAAAATACATGTTCTGTGGGATGCACTGACATTTCTTTCAGAATGAGATCTCAGCACAAGAGACAGCAGAAAAGAAACCTTGGGAACAGATAAGGAGGGGCCAGTAAAGGAAAGGATTTTCGTAAGACTTCCCTCTTTCCCTCAGGAGTTATAACTTGGGCTTCCCCGACCACCTAGATCAGAGAATGGATTTTGGTCAGTCAGTCACCAACTCTAGATACCAATCTCTGTTTAGAAACCAGAAAGGAGTACAATAAAAAGAGAAGACACCCTCACGACCTTTTAAGCAGTTTGTTTGTTAGAGATCAGAAAAGAGAAATGAAAGTAGTGCCTGGCTTGGTGGAGGTTTTTTCCCAATTCTACCTCCTGGTTGCAGAGAAAGCTGAGAGTCCAAGTGTGTGGGCTCCACACTCTTACTAAAACCAGGGGAGGACGTTTCCCCTTTACACATAGAACCGAAAGAAGTGAGCCGACTTAGTGAACCGGACCTCCAGTCCACGGGCCACTGCAAAGCACTCTTCACCCTGGTTCCGGGCAGAGCCTGGTGGCCATCCAAAGCCTGGTGGCCGTCCAAAACCCCAATTGGTCCTCAGATTCCAGATCCAGTTCCATCCTGTGGCTAGCCAGAGTGTGACCTCAGACAATCAATTCTGCTCCTTGAGCCTGTTTCCTTGTTTGTTGGGGAAAATAATGAGGTTGAAATGATGATCCGAAAAGTTCTGTCCAACTTTTATTCTTTCCTGTGATTGTCAATTTGCATTTTATTCCCTTCAATGGGGAGAATTTCAGCAGCACTGAGGAGTCCTGTGTGGGTACCAAAGCTTGGTTCTTTCCTGTGTTGACAAGAGAAGCAGGCTCTGTAGAAAGCTGTGGGCTCCCAGGTGCAGGGCTCAGAAATCCAGCAGCTGGGTAAATGTCAAAGCCACTTCCTATTTTAGCAATTTTTATAGTGACTCCTCTGGCCACAGAAGAACTGAAAGAAGGAACGTGGTAGGCTTCCAATTAGCTTGGAGAGCCAGAGGATGGAGTCCAACTACTCTGCCCTACTCTAACCCTGCTAGAAAGACTTGGGTTAAATTGCTATCATTTATATTTCATTTGATTCTATGGCCCGTCTCTCATATTCTTAATACAATGTTTTCATTTGAATCATGTTCTGAAGTTTATGAAGGGCTTTTTCACATATCATCTCACTCGACATTCACTAGTGCTTCTGAGGTTCTTACCTTGGGTCTAAGATATTGTAAAATACTTTTGGACTAGACCTAAGAAAATTAAGGCTAAAAGGAAACCCAGCACACAAAAGGCAAGATATCCAGGATAATTTTTTCACTGATTCACAATGTGATTTGATGCAAACTGTTTAAACTCTCTTGGCTCCAACTTTTTCAAATACAGAATAAGGAGTTTAGCCCAAAAGATCTTTCCTCCTTGAAGACTCTTCTAGGTTTATCTTAAAGCGTATTCCTCTCTTAAAAAAAAAAGAAAACGTGTCTTAAGACTTCAAAAATAAAGGTAAATGTTCCCTCTAAAGCAGTGATTCCCAAACTTAGCTTCACATGGTAATTACCTGAGAGACATTAAAAGTTACTAACATGTTGATGTCTGGGTTTTTAGCCACCAAAGATTCTCATTGAATTGCCCTGAACTGTGATGTGGGCTTCTAGAGTTTGAGAGTTTCCCAGGTGATCCTAACGCACAGCCATTGTTGAGAGCTGCTCTGGTTTTTCACAGACAACCCCTATTGTGTGGAGTTTTTTCCTGTCCTCTCAAGCCTCCCCTACGGGCATCCAGACGGGCTGTTCCAGCAGTAAGACTCTCCTCTGTGTCCTCGGAGTCTCTCGTTCTCCTAACACCCGTCAGCACTACCTTCTCCCACCACGTTGCAAAGAGACACAAGGTGAATATTGAAATGAGAGCTAGAGGGACTTGCTCTCAATAAACAACAAAATAAAGACCACAAAATTCCTTAGTACGTTTATATTAAGGGAAAAAACTTGACATCTAAATTCTTTCTTTGATAGAGGCTAAAGACCGAAAAAGTAAACAAGGAGATATTCCAAGGGCAAACATGTCTGTGCCATGACAGAAGGGTTTACCCACAACAAAGCTCAAAGGAGTTCAGAGGCACACCCTTACTGACTTCATCTGTGGGCACCGTCAGTTTCCCAATGTTGTCATTGCAAGTAAGTAACGAGTGCATTCATCTTTTGTTAATCACTGACTTTAACATTCAAACAAATGCCAGCATTTCACCAAGGAAACAGCACAATCTCAAGAAGTTGGGACATAATTATAGTGGATACAATGTTCCATAATGAGTCCCCGATCCTATCAACCGTAGGACTAAGCCTGATTAATCAGTATTTTGTGAAACAAGTGAGTGATTTTTCTCTCTGTCACTGATCCAACCTGGATCATGGAAAAAGCTGGAAGAGCCACTGGCCCAAGCCCGAGTAATAAGGGCAAGGGGGACTCTCAGGACATACGTTCTACATCTTGTGATCAGAGAATAATCCTCAAAACCACTTTAAACATCTTCATCACGCACCAAACAAACACTATTTATCGTGAAACATTTGTTAGAAATCTTTGTATAAAAGAAATCAGAAAATATCCCTGACATCAGGAAGCTCATACTATAATGGAGAAAGCATGGTAGGTACTTGCAGTCCTGCTTAAGGTCCTTTGTTTAGTCCCAGGCTGTGAACTCTGATTCTGATTAGGCTTCTCTAACCCATCTTGTGCCCTGGCAACCTGACCCACCTGCTCCATGGGGAGGGACAACATGACCTGGGTGAGCGAGTTCGTCCTAACGGGTCTCCACCTGCCCATATACTTCTTCCTCCGAAAACCCCTGGCTGTGAACATCCGCTACACCTCTAGCAGGGTCCCCTAGATGCCGGTGCACTTCCTCCCTTGCCAGATGTGGGACCCAGCTCTTCTTGTCCCTGGTCCTTGGGGGAACCAAGTTCCTGCTCCTGGTCACAATGGCTATCTGTGACCACCTGAGTTACATGGTAGTGGTGAGCCCAAGGTTCTGTGTTGTGCTGCAGCTGTCCCTTGTCTTGTAGGCCTGGCTAATTCTGCCGTGGAGATGGTAGTCATCATGCAGCTGCCCAGCTGTGGGCACAACATGCTGAACCCTGTGGCCTGTGTGCACATCACACACACCAGGTTGTCGTGGGCTCCAGTGTAGTGGTGCTACGAGTGCCCTAAGCTGTATGCTGGGTAGGAACTCAGTTGTAGAATGAGGGAAATGCCACAAGAACTCAAAAGAGGAAAGAGGAGTCCTTCCCCTAAGAACAATGAAGCTTGTACTACTGGATAAAGTGTTTGTGCAACTGTACACATTGTGTATGTGTGTATGTGCGTGTGTGTTGGAAAGATGTACTCTTTGTGCTTTTGAAGACATGAATCTGAAATCTTCTTTGTAGCTCTTTATAGCTTCTCCCAACAAGATTCAAAAGCAGTTTACACCTATCATAAATTTTAAATACTTGTTGACTGAGTGAATATCGGCTTATTCCCCATAATCAGTTTTGTCATTGTCCTAAATGTCAACTTCACCATCTATAATCAATCAAATACCATTTTTAATGAACATCTTTTCTGTGCCCAACCCTGATTCCCATCATCACCAGTATCATCATTGCAACTTCCTTGCTCCTCAGTACTGAGCACATCACAGGGCCTGGGACATCACGTGGGTCTCGGAAAGAAATACCAATCAGTAAGCAAAGCTGTGGCATACTCCACGAGTGCGGCACGCTGTGCCTGGCGTTGCAAGAGACACAAGTCCAATATGAGGTCCTTCCCCAGAACCTGGAGATTATTTGAAAACATAAGAGACAAATATCAAAAAAAAAATAAAAAACAGAAAAAAGAAATTATATCCAACAATGCAAAAAAAGCATAATTTTTGCAATATTTGCCTGATTGTCAAATATGAAGTAGAGATTAGAAAACCTATTGAATTCATGGAATTCCGCTGTAGAGGAGAGAAACTCATGTGGTTTGCAAAGGAATTAAAGGGGAAGAAAAAAATTAAATTGGGTATTAAAAAATGGTAGAATTTGGATGAGGGAGTGAAGACAGATGGGTCCGTTCTTGGTAAGTGGGGGAACAGTGAAAGTCCGGCGAGGGAGTCGAAGAAGGAAAGGTACGTCTGGGGCAAACCAGTTTGGTTAGAGCAAAGATTTCATTTGGAGGAGACATGAGGAAGAGCTAAGGCTGCAGAGACGGGGTGGACATAGCAGAGCTTTGAAAGCAAGGCCAAGGAATTTGCGTTATAGGAAATGGCAGGATAGCTGGGTTTTTGACATGAGGAACAGCGCATCTAACATGGTGCTCCAGAAGCTAGCCTCTTCCTCTCCACAAGCCTGTTAGACTAACTGAGACAAAAATAAACAGCACTATCTTTTTTCTTCTTATTGAACAAATTATCTATCTTATGTTTAAGTAGAAGGAGTAAGTGAATCAACTATTTATAATGACAGTTCCCATAATTAAAACAGACTTTGTAGACCAGGCAGAGTTTAGAACATAGACAAATGTTAGAAATAAAAATGAATGAATAGATCTTAAAGTTGAGAATTGAACAAAGGATATAACTATAGACAAAGTGTCTTTTACTTTTCTGTTTCGTTTTTGGGCTGTTGTTATTTGTTTTTTTTTGTTTGTTCATTTGTTTGTTTTGTTTTGTTTTTAGTGTGAGAAGATACCATTCTATCTGAATAACACTGAAAACTCAGCAAGATAAACAGAGCTTACTTGGTGTTTTCTCTAAGTGTCATTTGTGATAACAACCCACATCTGATCTCTTGCCACACTCCAAAAGGCAAACTCCTGGTTAGACAGGTCCCCATCTGGTTAGGGAGGGACTTGGAGCTTGCTTTGCTGGTATCGACTCACAAAACAGAGTCTAAATCTCACCAAAGGCACTAGCCTAGGAAAGCCTTCAAACCTTTTTTTTTTTCATGGAGAATTGTATCACTGCATCATAACCTTGACAGCAAAATTCAGGGTCCGAGGTCATACAGAGGTCCAAAGAACAGAGGGAGAGGAGGAAGGCAGTAGGAATAGAATTAGGAGAGTGTTTCTAGAATCACTTAGAGACAAGAGAGGGAGCAAACAGGCATGACAGAACCTTGTCCTGTGGCCCTTCTGAACATGCCTGGGAGCTCGCATGTTGGGATTCCCTGACAGCAGGACTGCCCTGCTTCTCCCTGTTTCTCCCCAAAACAAAGTCTCCCCCATACAGCATACTTGGCTCCACACAGTCTCAGGACCAAACCACTACAGAGGCAGGAGCTACTGTCAGGCTTCAGCGGATGTGAGCAACCTGGAGTGATGTTTCAAACGTCACCTCCTCCACAGTTCCCTCACTTCCTGAGGGAATCCTTGTCCAATGTGTCCTCGCCCCATCTCTCTGCCACGGGAAGCCACTGCCTCCTGTCTTACTCATTGACAGGCCCCCGTGCTTTCCCTTCAGAGCACTTTTCCCAGTTTGGAATGACAGGCTTGCTTGCATGACGAAATGTGTTGTCCCGGAGTCCCCACGAGACCGCTCACCCGTGAAGGCAGAGGCCGTGTCTGCAATGCCCACTACTTTACTTCCAGCACCGGGCATTGCCCTCACGTAGGCACTCAGAAAGTGTTTGTTAACTGAATGAATTCTCAAACAATCTGTGCTTAGTTAACTGGTTCCAATTTACAGATTGGTTTATATCAATATGACTTTACATTTTATAAAATGTCTTATATAAAACTTTCAGTGGTGAATTGTGATTATTTGCTGCTGGTTGATAAGATAGGTGTTTAGATAAGTTTTAATGACATTGAGGAACTGGACTTGCCGTTAGACAACTCTACCAGAAGAAGATAGTGGAGCATTTAGCCCGTGGTCAAGGGTCCATCAATAAATCTGATTTCCTATTGATCTAATCTTATTTCCAATGCATTTTCAGTCTTTTCATTGCTTTCCTAAATATAAAAGATCAATATATAATGGCAACTTTATACAACATGATATAGAAGAATAAAGTTTAAAGATAATAGCTAGATGATATTTAGTAAACTCTGAATATTTGTATAATTTCCTACTTTCCCTTTCCTTCAGGAAAAAAAAATCTCTCAGCTCTTTTCTCTCACCTCCATTGGCTGATGTTAAAATAAAATGCTACTCAAGTGAATTATTCTCCTAGAACCACACCCCTGAGTGAACTTCTAGAGACCTCCTGGTCTACTTCAGTGTCAGAGTCCCTGCCCAGTGATTTCTTATCCATCACAGTTGTTTTTTGTTTATCTCAGTCACATATACTATATTTGCCCTGTTTGACAATTGAATAAAATTGGAAAAAGTTGAAAAAATGAAAAAAAGCATCAGAGAAAGAAAAAAAAATAACCAGTCTTTGTTGGTGGCAAGAAAAGTCTTTACCATACTCTGGTTTCTCTACCATCTTCATAATGATGTTGATATATAGAAAATACTCAAAATAATGTTAATTTCGAGTTATTATAACAAGTATTAAAAAGCTATAATGTGACTCACACCTGTAATCCTAGCATTCTGGGAGGCCGAGGCTGGTGGATTGTTTGAGCTCAGGAGTTCGAGACCAGCCTGAGCAAGAGCGAGACCCCCGTCTCTACTAAAAATAGAAAGAAATTAGCTGGACAACCAAAAACATATAGAAAAAATTAGCCAGGCATGGTGACACATGCCTGTAGTCTCAGCTACTCGGGAGGCTGAGGCAGAAGGATTGCTTGAGCCCAGGAGTTTGGGGTTGCTGTGAGCTATGATGATGCCACGGCACTCTATCCTGGATGACAGAGTGAGACCCTGTCTCAAAAAAGAAAAAAAAAAGCTATAATGAATACTACTTATGTGTCATGTACATGCATTACATGCATGTTCAAACTTCACAACTATTACCCCATTTAACATACCAGGAAACTAAAGCATAAAGGATTACGTATACTTATAAGAATACACATTAAATATATGTAGAATATCTATATTTTGAAAAATTAAAACACAACTGAGAGGAATAAAAGAAGAAATCAGAACAAATGGAAAGACAGATCATATTTTTACATAGGAAGGGTTTCAACATCATGGAGATATACATCTCCTTATGTTAAATTATACATTTAAAAAATCCAAATTAATATAAAAAAGAAAGAAATTTTTGTTTTTGACCACATAAAATTGTTTTTAAAATAATATCCAAGAAATTTCTGAAAAAGAAGATTAATAAAGGAGGGCTAGTTTACCAGATATTTAAACATATTACAAATCTAAAATAATTAACATCCTGTAGTCATGACACATGCTTGCACCAAGGCAGTGAAATAGAACAGAAAGCCTAGAAATAAGCCAACATGTATAGCAATTTAATATATGATAAAAAGTAGCATTTTAAATCAGTAGAGGAAAAACATATTCAATAAATAGCATTAGGAAAACAAGTTAATCATCAAAAAAAACCAAAATTTATTTACATGATACCTTATATCAGGATAAATTACAGAAGGATAAAATATTTAAATCTAAAAATCAAAGCATAAACATACTAGGAGAAAATAAAAGATTTTTTTATGATATCAAAGTGAGGATTGCCTTCTAGTTATGAGTTGAGATTCCAGAAGTCAACAAATTAATTTTTTTGTTAAAATTAGCAAATATTTCTGCATGACAAAATACACTATAATAAAAGTAAAACTAAACAATTAAGTAAAAATATGAAGGGCACGGTGAAGTGATATATAACAATGCAAAGACCTAGCACTCTGGGAGGCCGAGACGGGAGGGTTGCTTGCACTCGGCAGTTCAAGACCAGCCTGAGCAAGAGCAAGACCCCGTCTCTACCAAAAATAGAAAAATTAGCCAGGTGTGGTGGCGCACACCTGTAATTCCAGCTACTTGGGAGGCTGAGGCAGGAGCATTGCTTGAGCCAAGGAGTTTGAGGTTGAAGTTTCTGTGAACTAGGCTGACACCACAACACTCTAGCCCAGGTGACAGAGCAAGACTCCATCTCCACAAAAAAAAAAAAAAACCACAATGCAAAGAAGTAGCATGCAGGAGTTCTTTTGTGCTGATGGAATGGTTCTGCATCTTAACTATAATTATACAAATTTATACATGGGATAAAACTGCATAGAATTACATACACACAGACACACACACACAAGTGTAAGTTTAAAAAAATAGTGAAAACTGAATTAGGTCTATGGATCCATTATTGGTAATGTACTAATGTGAATTTCCTAGTTTTGATATTGTGGCACAGCTACATAAAATGCCACCATTGGAGGAAACTGGAGGAAGATTAACAGAACTCTGTACTAGTTTTGAAACTTCCTGTGAGTCTATCATTATTTCAAAATAAAAAGAGTTTTTAAAATTAATATTAGAATCAAGAAAAATTAAAATAAAAAACACTGGAAGGGAGGAGCGTTTTCCTACTCATACAACAAATAAAAAGCTAATTGCTCTAAGACATAAAGAACTCGTACAAACCAATATGAAAAAGATCAAAAACCAAATCGAAAAAAGATAGAGACTGTCCACAGAAAATAACACAAATGGCTCTCAGCATACAGAATAATGATAAACTCTTACTCATAATAAGATTAGTGCAAATTACAACTATACTTATACACCATTAGTTTTTACCTAGCAGATTGGCAAAAAAATAAAAAGTGTGAAAATAAGCACTCTCATAAATTGTTGGAGGGAAAGTAAATTGATACAAACCTATGGAGGGCAATACTTGTCAAAATTAGAAAATTCACCTACCATTTGACTCAGTAATTCCATTTCATGGGATTTATCCTATGGTTAATTTGCACATGTGCAAGATTACATACATAGAAGATTATTCACCACAACATTATTATAATAGCAAAAGATAGGAAGTAACCTAAATGACCACAATCAGATAACTAGTTTAAAAAAATCATGATATATTCATGCAAGAAATAAAAGTAAGGAAATACTATATGTGTCCACATATGCAGATCTCCAAGATACATTGTTATGTGGAAAAAGTAAGGAAACAACAGTGTATAACCATCTGTGTAGAAAGATACAGAGACAGCTTAGTTAGGTAATAAGTTATTTGGTTGGTTAGTTAGTTACTGGTATAGAATATACCGGTATGTAAGTTAGTTGATTCGTTCATTAGTTAGGTATTAGTAGCTTTCTAGTACAGAACAAAATCTCTCTAGAAGGACAGACATAAAATTGATAAGAATGCCTCAGAAGCAAACAAGTAGGAGGGAGATTTCTGTATATACTCTTCAATACATGTTGAATTTTTAAACATGCAAGTATATTGCCAATTTTAAAAAACAAATGTTTAAATTAAAAATGTGGAGTCATTTGCTCAAAGATTATAGTTCATGAGCATATATCCTAATCAACAGGGAAATTTTCACTCTCAAAGGAGATTAAGATTTCTCCCTGTCAGGAATCCAATTGCAAGCTAGTCTCTGAAATTCACACATAGATGTATTTTAGCAAAAACATTTAGCCCTGCCTTAGAAGCACTCATCTCTAATTAAAACTTTTTCCAAAATTATTTGTAAAAATATTTGCACAGCAATTGGAGCACGTTATTTTAAAACAATATTTAAACATAAAATGGAATAGGATGATTCTTTTTAAAGAGATATTAAAATAGATTTTAGATAAAAACTAAGTCAAATTCTTGAGTCTTTGTTTTTCAGAATAAAAAGTACATACTTATTCAATGCAGATGTGACTCTGTGATATTTGCTTGAGGCAAAAAAAAAGTCCCAGAGACAATTTTAAAACGGAGAAAGTCACAATGTGTCTTTCTCTAAAGGAATGATAAACACAGAGAAAGTCTGCTGGCCACTCAGACTTCAGAGAAAAGAAAATTGAAGGCAGAACAATGAAAATACTAGTGAGAAAAGAAATGGGGTGGCATAAAGAAACTTTCCAGTAATCCTAATTAAATTACAACCGGATCATCCAAGTTTGTGAAGAGAGAAAGAATCTCCACCCAGTGAAAGGGGATTAGAACTCGCAGCCCTGGCCACAGCCCGCCACAGCTACCTGTCTGTCCCTTGGGACTCTCAACATTGTCCTCAGGAAGGTTGCTGCTTCCCCAGCCACACCCTGGTTCAGTTGTAGACACAAACATTTTCTCACTCCGCGGAAGGCAGTGAAGATGGTACAGTGAATCCAGACTTTTAACTGAAGCTTTCCAGGTAACAAAGGAGATATTAACACAAACAAAAAGAGAAGCACCACATTTTATATTCTGAATTTCTGGGCAATGCCGGCTCTCTGGGACACATGGGTCTTCATGTTAATAGTGTCCCAAGGAAAGGAAGCACACTCCGAGAGTTCCCAGATTTTCCCACCTCCTCTCCTTCCCAGAGGAGGATCCAGTCGTCACCTGCCAGTGGAGGCATTGCCTTGTGAGTGCACCACAGGTCTGCCATCCTCACCTGAGTCTTTTCTGGGGATCTAGATAAAGAGACCATGTCATTTAGGCCACCCAGAAGCCCCTGGCCAACAGCAGCAGCTTCCCGAACACGCCTCGAAGCTTGATGTTGCTGAAGATGAGGATGAAGGGATGCACAGATGGGTTCAAATAGGATATAATCTGCCATGGCCAGTACCACTGGCTCTTTGAAGTCAAGAAGCCTGTAGCCTCGATGATCACGAACACAAAGGCCAGCGCATAAAGAACGAGGAAGGAGACGAGGGACTTCAGAGCTGCCGTGTGAGCCTGGGTGTTGGGGTCCTGTGGGAAGTGGGTGCTGTTCTGCATTCTCCGGGTATGCCTCCTCAGAGAATTAATCAACAGTGTGATTGACACCAGAAAAATAAAGCAAGGAATTGACAACGTGACAAGTTTCAGGGGCAGGAAATAGTGAATTTCCATCCTCCTGTTCCACTGCTTGTGGGTCATGTTCCCAGAAAATTTTCTATTTGAAGATCCTTGATACACAGTGTGGTTTCCCCAGAAGAACAGCAGGGTTACGCTGAGGGAGACCAGGACAGAGCCCAGCAGGAGCCAGGGCACCGACCCTGGGAACCTCCACTTGAGCCAGAGAAAGGCAGGGTGGGTGATGTTAGCAATCTTCAGACAGAACAGGACGCAGAGCAGGGCGCCAAACCAGAAGGTGACTGAGTTGAGGAAGTGCCAGTGTAGACCAAATAACTGTTGGGAGAGGCTCTTGGGGTACTCGAGCAGGTGGAAAAAGTAGTAGAAGCTTTCCAGCAACCCTACCCACTGCAGGCAGAAGCGGGAGGCGCCCAAGCTAATGAGGATCATGTCCAGGGGCAGCAGCCTGCCACGCCGCTGCCACTCTCTGCTCAGCACCAGCACGATGAAGCCGTTAGCCAGGCTCCCCAGGAGGCACAGCAGGATGAAGAGGAGCATGAAGAAGGTCGTCAGCGCTGACTGCATTTTGGACCACTGCCAGCCACCACCCGGCACCACCCACAGTCCCTCTTTCGATTTTTCTGGGGGTATCAGAAGAGTGGTCAGGCTTTGCATCTGAGCCAGAGAGGAGGACGCTCAGGCTAGGGAGGAAAAGCGTGCTCTTGGTTCAGAGAGGATGCAAATTTCCTCTGGGCTCAGTTACCACCAGGCCTGCCAGCTGCCCCTGATTTGCTTTCTCTGGTTTTGCCTGCATGCTGCCATAGTTAGCATCAGCATGGAGGACTTTTCAGGGTCTCTGTGACTGAATTCCATCCTTCTTAGTCCATCCTGGGGCCATGTGAACACTCCTCTTCCCATCAGGTCATTAGCCAGACCTTAAGCATCCAGGCAAGTACAGGGCGATGCCTAGGGAACAGTGATGCCAGAGAAGTCTGCCTCAGCTGAGCTTCCCTGCTCCACATCCACTCTTAGCTATGAACTACCATCCTTCCAAGTCAAATACCTTGTCTTCCTCTCCATCCAAATCTCTACTTAAATCCTTCGTGGACCCCGAGGTGTAAAGGATTGATTATGGTTTAAACTGGTTTTGTGTTTCCAGTGAGAGAATTCATTTCCCTGTGGTGGAGGGGCCCCCAGAAGCAGGACTGAGTGCCCCTACTTCTTGCTGGGTGTTGATCGAGGCCACTCTCTGGTCCTAGAGGCCTCCCGCAGTCTCTGCCAAGTGAGCTGTTTCAACGTGGCCACTTACTGCATTAAGCCAGCAAAGAATCTCTGGTGGGGTCTGCTGGCAAGATGGGGTCTAGAATAACATAACACAGTCACGGAGTGACCTCCCGTCACCTTTGCCATATTCTATTGGCCAGAAGCAAGTCACAGTCACCACCAATACTCAAAGGAAGGGAGTTACACAAAGCCCAACACCAGGGTTAGGGGACACAGTGAATGAGGTGAGGGAAACCCTACAGTCGGCCACAGAGACACCACAGTTTCTCAGGCATTGTGAGTCCTGTCCTCCAACACCAACATCAAAAATGTCTCCCTATGAGATCGTGTTGAAAAGTAAAAATATTTTCTTTTCTAATAGATCCATCATCTCACATAGTTACTATTTTCAATTTTTTTGTGTGGTTAGAACACTCAAGAGCTAACCCCTGAACAAATTTCAAGTATGCAATACAGTATTGGTAACTATATTCATATCACAGCCCTGTGCTTCAAAAGTAATACTTCTTATTGTGTTTCTCCAGCCCTTTTATAAGGGACTAATCCCATCCACTAGGGTGGAGCCTCATGGCCCAATTACCTCTAAAGGCACCACTTCTTGATACTATCACACTGTGATTAAGTGTTAATACATGAATGTTGGGGCTCATTCAGACCATAGCGCTCTGCGATGGCCCGTAGCTGGCCTCCTACCCTGCCCCAATAGTCCTAATCTAGCCATATTCTCTTGACTCTGCCCCCAAAGTTAGCCAGTCAGACTTTCCCTTCTCCTCTAAATCCACCAGGCAGAAGTAAGATTCCAGGCCATGTGCCTCCCAACTAAAGAAATCATACAGTAAGCTTCATGAGTGGCCCCAGAGAAGCTCTGGACCACCACTAGTTTTGAAATATGAAGGAGGAATTCCTTGTCCTCCTCAATGGGATATGGGATGGGACTCAGGCCATGACTTATTCTAAATAGTTATCTTCACAAAACCCTCTCTCGTCAACCATCTCAACCCTTTCATTTTATCAAACAGTTTCAAAAGATATGGAACATGTTTATATTTTCCTTTGAAAATCTAAATATAGTGAACTAACTGGTAGCTCACTTTGAAATCTCATATCATTAACTATATGTACCTGGTAGAAATCTCAACTTTTACCATCTTGTTATTTAAAGAGCAAAATCAGGAAAGTCATGTTGGTCATGGAAAGACAATTTGGATATTATTCTAGTGTAATAGAAAGCTACTGTGGGCGGGAGGTAGCGGTTAAACAAGGGAATGATGTGATATAATTTATGTTTTCAAACAGACCCCCTGAACTATTGCATAGAGAATAGAATCCGACAGGGGCAAAGGTGGAAGAGAGAAGGCAGAGGCTACTGCATTGGACCATGTACGAGCAGACGGCAGCTGGTCCTCAGGCAGAAGCCCTGGAGGTGGTGAGCAGTGATAAGACGCTGGCGTATTTTGAAGTTGGATTCAGTAGAACTTGCTTCATGAATAGAGGTGAGAGAGAGGAATCCTGGATTTTTTACTTCAGTAACTGGAGGAATTTTATGAGACATTTATGGGGAAGACTGGGAGAAGAACATATTTGTGGAGGGAAATGTGTTTGGGTCATGTTACGTTTGAGATGCCTATCAAACATCTAAGCTGAGACCTGAAGCAGACAATTGAAATGCAAGTCTGGATCTCAGCGAAGAGCTGAGGCTGGAGTAACAGGTTTGGGAGGCATCCCCACTCACATGGTATCTAAACTAGATGAGATCATCTGGGGAAAGGTGCAGATGGAGACTGCACAGGGGCTGGGAGCAAGCCTGGCACCTTCAACTTCTAGGGGTCGAAAGCCAGAAGATCCCACAGAGGAGACCTGGCTGAGACTGATGTTAGAGAGGGATTCTGTTCCCCGAGCTCATGTTCCGGGATGGGGAAACAGGAAATGAAAAGGTGAGGATGGCAACACTGGAGCGAAATACACGCAGCAGAGATTCTAGATCTCCAGGGTGATCTGCACCGGAGTTGTAAGCTACACTCTTGTGGGAAGCGCCCCAAGGCAGACACTGTCAACATGTCCGCATGTTTGAGAGGCCCTCAGGTTGCAACCCAAACCTAGCACAGCAGCGTTTCAGTGTTAAAACTGCCACCCGCCCTGTGCTTTATCCACAGGGCCAATGTATCATCCACCCAATCAGCAAAGTCGATTCAGCATACACTGTGAGGCACTAGACCAGGCACTTAAGTACAAAAATTAAGATAGTCTCTTGAGGAATAAAGACAAGCAGACATATAATGATAATTTAGTGTAATACATGATAAAATAACAATTAATATATTCTCAGTGCTGCTAGGCATTCCCATGTGCTAAGGTGCTTTAAATACATTAATATTTTTATTCTCACAAAATCTGAAAGAGTTTCCAAAATGATGCTGAAACAATTAGATATCCATATACAAAAGAATGTTGTTCTTAACAAGTGGATATAAGAGTTAAAACTATAAAACTCTCAGAAGAAATCATAACAGTAAATCTTTATGATCTTGGATTAGACCAAGCCCTCTTAGATATGACACTGAAAGTACGAGCAACTAAAGAAAAATAGATAAATTGCACTTTGTCAAAATTAAAAATGTGCATCAAAGAATATCAATAATATCGTGAAAAGAAACCACATAATTGAAGAAAATATTTACAAATTATTTTAGCCACTAGGGTCGCTAAAACCCAAGGACAGACAGTAAGAAGTGTTGGCAAGAATGGGGAGAAATCAGTCCCCTAATACTATGCACTTTGGGAAACTGCTTGGGTGCAGCTCATTCGAATGTTAAACAGAGTTACCACACCATTCAGAAATGCCATTCCTAGGTATACACCCAAGAAAAATGAAAACATATATCCACACAAAAACCTGTATATCAATGTTCACAGAAGCATTATTCACAATAGCCCCCAAGTGGAAATAACCCAAATGTCTATCCACTGATGAATGGATAAACAAAATGCAGTATAAGTCTAGGTAATAGAATATTATTTGGCAATAAAAAGAAATCAAATGCTGATGGATGTATTGTATGGCATGTGAATTATACCTCAATAAAACTGTTTAAAAAATTGGTGACCATATCTGAAAGAAATAGGGAGCCTCCCTCTGGGGGGTCCTACTGGCCAAATTCAGGAAAATTTGAGCATTGAAATTTAAAATAATGCAAATAGGCCGGGCGAGGTGGCTCACACCTGTAATCCTAGCACTCTGGGAGGCCAAGGCGGGTGGATCACTCAAGGTCAGGAGTTCGAGACCAGCCTGAGCAAGAGCGAGACCCTGTCTCTACTAAAAGTAGAAAGAAATTATCTGGACAACTAAAAAAATATATATAGAAAAAATTAGTCAGGCATGGTGGGGCATGCCTGTAGTCCCAGCTACTCTGGAGGCTGAGGCAGGAGGATCACTTGAGCCCATGAGTTTGAGGTTGCTGTGA